>JADRCD010226037.1:3104-69422 GCA_019843815.1 Montemys delectorum
TTCTTTTTTTTTTTTTTTGCAGGTAACCATAGCTGCTAGAAGTTCATGAGGGCAATGATCACATTCTGTCCAGAAGACATTTCATGATCCTCATTTCCATCCCCTGGTTCCTTCATTCTTTTCTACCACTCCCCTTTTTTTGGGCTTTGGAGGATAGGTAGAATGGTATTTCTTGAGCCTTGAGGGGAAGGTAGAATGAATTAAATATCCCATTTGGGGTTGAGCACTCAACATTCTCTAAGTCTGAGTACTTTGACTGCAACCCACTGCAGAAAAAAAGCTTTTTGTTTTGTTTGTTTGTTTGTTTGTTGTTGTTTTTTGAGACAGGGTTTCTCTGTGTAGCCCTGGCTGTCCTGGAACTCACTCTGGAGACCAGGCTGGCCTCGAACTCAGAAATCCGCCTGCCTCTGCCTCCCAAGTGCTGGGATTATAGGCATGCGCCACCACCGCCTGGCAGCTTTTTGTTTTTTTGAGAGTAGCACAAATCTCTGGCTCTAAACATATTTAGAAGACAGTTTGATAGCAAAACATTAGCAGATTTCCTTCTACCAGCTATGACTGCTCTAGCCATGGACTTATGACTAGGTTTAGAGTATCAAATGTCCCTCTACAGTGGGCCTCAAATCCAATTAGGAAGCAGTCAGTTGCCTCTATAACAACAATGCCATTGATGTACCAGTGAGTACATCTCACCTGGTAGGTCACTGTTAGAGCACGCAGGGTCTACTACTGAGTAAGTCCATTAATGCCTTTTCCTCCCAGTGGCCAGAATAGCACCTTGAAGCACCATGCAAGCCAGCTTGTAGAGAGGAAGCTGCCAGGTCAGTTCTAGCTTGAGTTTTCTAGGCACTACAATCAAAGTCTGTTGTGTCTTCAGTGGTAACACCTTACACACTCATCTTTGGTTGGTTACATAAATATGTCCAGTAGTTTCCCCTCATTTGAAACTTTAACTTAAAATAAACCCTTTTTTATTGTTAATTGTGGGCAGTGTGTGTGTGTGTGTGTGTGTGTGTGTGTGTGTGTTCATGTAGAGATCAGAGGACTTTCCCTACTGAACCATCTTATAGGCCTCACATCACTCTTTGTAATTTCAGTTTCCTGTGGCCAGCCATGACTAGAAAATACTAAACAGGAAATTCTAGGAATAACTTTTATTGTAGTATAGTGTAATCATTCTTTTTTATTATTGTTAGTACTTATCTTTTATTTTGCCTAATAGACCTTGTATGGAAGTGCTGGTATAGAAATGCACATGAAGGATTTGGTCTTTCCTGAGGTCTTAGGCATCCACTAGAGTGTTTGGAATGTATCTTTTAGGACACACATTCCATGGGTACAGAGTCCTGTCAGCGCCCAAGCATCTTTTCTAAAATCATGTGATGCCGTACAGTTAACATATCTTGAGGGACACATTTTGCCATGTATGTGTAATACCATCAGCACCAAGGCATCGTCTCTAAAGTTGCATAAGGCCATATAGATTAACATGTTCTGAAGGACACATGTTCTCAAACATGCATAGTCTCATTTGTACCAAGGCACCTTTTCAAAAATTATGTAATGCTGTATAGGTTATACCCAACCCATAAAATTAAACTTTTATTTCATTAAATATGTGCAGTGAGTGTAACCTTACAACACAAATTCAATTTTAGTGAGCAAACATAGGATGTAAGTAAGGACAGAATGAGGGAACTCTGTAATCCTAATAATTTAATTTGCCTTAAATACATTCTGGTGCCTTGGCAAGTTAATTAACAAAAACAGTAACTTTCTATCTATAGAAAGGAAATTATTTTACTTAAATTGTATAAGAGACCATGGTATGGAAGATGAAAATTTTACTTAGGCTTAACATCCCCATAAAACATCATTAATTGTACAGTTGACCAGCTGTTTAATCTTTCAGCCATTAACTAATCAGAGAAAATGGAACTGAATGTGAAGCCAGCATGGAGCAGCATCATTCGTTAGCAGGCAACTGTGATGATGGTGAGAAGTCAGAAAGAGAAGCTCAGGGATTTGAGGTAGGGATTCACCAGGAAAGTGTTCTCATCTTACAAAGAGCAGCATGACATTTAACAACTTTTCATACTTAAAAAATAGTTAGTTGTTCTCACAGTGATAAAAGATTTTTAATATGTCAGGAATGGAAGTACACACTTGTTTTTCTAGCACTCAGAGACACAGGCAGAGGATTAAGGTCAGGCCTCAATATGTATTTGAGATACTGTTTCAAAATACTGTATCATATATTTAATTTAGTGATATAGAATTCTTGTATTGATGCTTAGGTATAGCTATAAAATTTGTATACTGAGAATATATATTTTTAAATTATATTTCACTTTGTTCAAAAGCATCCCTGAAGAAATAAAGACTTAAAAAATATAAAAGTCAGGCTGGAGAGATGGCTCAGCAGTTAAGAGCACTGACTGCTCTTCCGAAGGTCCGAGTTCCATTCCCAGTAGCCACATGGTGGCTCACAACCACCCGTAATGAGATCGGATGCCCTCTTCTGATGTGTCTGAAGACAGCTACAGTGTACTTAGATATAATAATAAATAAATCTTTAAAAAAAAAAATATAAAAGTCAACCATTTCACTTAGGACAGCTGTTCTCAGCTTGTGGGTCACAACCCATTTGGGGTTAAATGACTCTTTCACAGGGTCATTCCATTTCCAAATATTTACATTACAATTTATAACAGTAGCAAAATTACAGTTATGAGGTAGCAATGAAAATAATCATATGATTGGGGTCATTACAACATGAGTTACTATATTAAAGGGTTACAGCATTAGGAAGATTAGACCCACTGGCTTAAGAAAACTTTGGGGTAGAATGTAACTCAGTGTAAATAGTTTGCCTAGCACGTAGAAGGTACTGCGTTCAATATCCAGCACTAAAAATACCCAAACTCCCTGGGCATAGTGGTGCATGCCTTTAGTCCCAACACTTAGGAGGCAGAGGCAGAGGCAGAGGAATGCAGATCTCTGTAAGTTCCAGGCCAGCCTGGTCCACAGTGTGAGTTTCAGGACAGCCAGGGCCATATAGAGATACTCTGTCTAAAAAAACATAAAAAATAAAAATGAAAAAAAAAAACCTTTTGTTGCAAAAGTAAAATGAACAATTAACTGTAACATAAATGTCTTTCTATGTTTAATATACAGTCCTTTTTTTAGAAATTGTAAAAATACGGTATATTTTACAAAGATTGAAGTAAAATTTTTTTTCTTTTCAAAAGCATCTGACCTGTATGGACTCTAGGGATCCTTCCTTTGGACAAAATGATCCTCCTACCATTTTGCCCATTACTGCTCCTAAAACACATGATTCACTCACATCACAGGATATGCCAGAGACATTGACTGATGCACAGGCCCTTCATGAAGAGCAGTTTCATCTTTTGGACCAAAATGGGCAGCCTATTCAATATGACCTTCAGTCTTTGGGAAATTCTACTCCACAAATGGTGAGAATATTTTATAACTAATGAGCATTATGTTATTATGGTATTTAACAATGTATATTAATCATGCTAAATTCATTTCCTTTTTGTGTATTTGTTTGTTTGTTTGGTTCTTTGAAGCAGCATTTCTTTGTGTAGTCCTGGCTGTCCTGGAACTTTTTCTGTAGACCAGGCTGGTCTCAAACTTGGAGATCTGCCTGCCTCTACCTCCTGAGTGCCAGGATTAAAGGCATGCGCCACCACTGCCCAGCAACCCTAGTTTGTTTGTTCATCCGTCTGTCCCTCTGTCTTCCCTCCCTTCCTTCCTTCCTTTTAAATTCTTGTCTCATATCATATCCCAACTGCAGTTTCCTCTCCCTAGTCTTTTCCCACTGTCTCTCCTCTCCCCCAGATCTACTCCCACCTTCCTCTTCTCAGAAAAGAGCCGGCCTCCCAAGGACATCAACCAAGCACAGCATAAAAAGCTACAATGAGATTAGGCACTTACTATCTCAGCAACGCTGGCCAGGCAACCCAGGAGGAAAAAAAGGGTCCCACAAGAAGGCAAAAGAGTCAGGGACAGTCCCCACTCCCACTGTTAAGATTCCCACAAGAACACCAAGCTATTCAGCCGTAAATATACACAGGACCTAGGGCAGACCCTACAGGCTCCCTGATCTCTGTGAGCCCCATGAGTCCTAGTCAGTTGGTTCTGTGGGTCATGTTCTCATGGTGTCCCTGACCACTCTGGTTCCTACAATCCTTTCTCGCCTTCCTCTGCAGGACTTCCTGAGCTCTGTCTAATGTTTGGCTCTGGGATTCTGCTTCTGTCCCCATCAATTGCTGGATGAAGTCTTTCTGGTATCTCTGACAATGGTTATGCTAGCCTGCAGTCCCAGAACACTCTTCAGGCAGAACAAACTATAGGTTGAGATTTTGTGGCTAGATTGGTGTTGTAAACCCTCCACTTGAGGCCTTTCCTGGTTATGGAAGATGGCCAGTTCAGGCTCTAAAAACCTGCATTACTAGGAGTCTTTGCTAGGGTTACTCTCACAGATTCTATGGAGTCTCCATTGCACTAGGTTTCCACCTTGCCTCCAAAATGCCCCCCAGTTCCAGTCATTGAGCTCAGTATTTTCTCCTGCCCCCATCCCTCCTATTCCCAACCCTACCTGCCCTAAGCCCACCAGCAAAATCTATCCTATTTATCCTTCCCAGGGAGATCCTTGTGTTACCCCTTAAGCCTTCCTTGTCTTAGCCTCTCTGGATGTGTGACTTATGGCATGATTGTCTTTTACTTTGCAGTTAATATCCACTTATAACTGAGTACATAACCATGTTTGTCTTTCTAGGTCTGGGCTATCTCACTTAGGATGATTTTTCTTGTTCTATCCAATTGTCTGCAAATTTTATGAAGTCATTGCTTTTTTGTTTTTTTAACAGCTGAGTAGTATTCCATTGTGTAAGTGAACCACATTTCTTTACCCATTCTTCAGTTGAGGGTCATCTAAGTTTTTTCCAGTTTCTGGCTATTATGAATAAATGTGCAATGAATATAGTTGAGCAAGTGTCCTTGTAATATGATAGACCATCCTTTACATATATGTTCAGGAGTGGTATAGCTGAGTTTTAAGGTATCTTGAGTCCCAGTTTTCTGAGAAACCACTTTATTGATGTCCAGAGTGGCTGTCCAGTTTGTGGTCTCACCAACACTGGAGGGGTGTGCATCTTGTTCCACATCCTGTCTAGTGTGAGCTCTTCCTTGCGTGTTTATCCTAGCCATTCTGACAGGTGTAAGATAGAATCTCAGAGTTGTTTTGATTTGCATTTCCCTGATGACGAAAGATGTTCTTATGTTCTCTGACATTTGAGATTCCTCTGTTGAGAATTATCTGTTTAGATCTGTTTCCCATTTTTTAATTGGGTTATTTGGTTTGTTGATGTCTAGTTTCTTGAGTTCTTTGTATATTTTAGTTATTAGCCCTCTGTCTGATGTGGAGTTGGTGAATCTTTTCCATTCTGTGGGATACCGTTTTGTGCTGTAGATGGTGGGAGTCCTTTGCCTTACATAAGCTTTTCAGTTTCATGAGGTTCCACTTATTAATTATTGATCTTAGTGCTGTTGGTGTTCTGTTCAGGAAGTTGTCTCCTCTACCAGGGCATTCAAGGATAGTCCCCACTTTCTCTTCCAATAGATTCAGAGTATCTGGTTTTATGTTGAAGTCTTTGATCCACTTGGACTTGAGTTTTGTGCACTGTGATAGATGTGGATCTATTGAATTTTTCTACATATATACATCCAGTTAGACCAGCATCATTTGTTGAAGATGCTCTCTTTTTCTCATTGTACATTTCTGGCTTCTTTATCAAATATCAGGTGTCCATAGGTGTATAGAATTATGCCTCAGTCTTCGATTTGATTCTACTGATCAGTGTGTCTATTGTTATGCCAATACTATGTGGTATTTATCACTATAGCTCTACAGTATTGAAATTAGGGCTGCTGATACCTCCGGAAGCTCTTTTACCATCCTGGATTGTTTCAGCTATCCTGGGATTTTTGCTTTTCCATGTGAAGTTGAGTATTGTTTCTTCAAGGTCTGTAAAGAACTGTGCTGGAATTTTGATGGAGATTGCATTGAATCTGTAGATTGCTTTTGGTAAAATAGCCATTTTTACTATGTTAATCCTTCCTATCCATGAGCATGAGAGATCTTTCCATTTTTTGATATATTCTTCAATTTTCTTCTTCAAAGACTTGAAGTTTTTATTATATAGGTCTTTGACCTGCTTAGTTAGTTACCCCAATATAGTTTATATTATTTGTGTCTATTGTGAAGGGTGTTGTTTCCCTGATTTCTTTCTCAGCCTATTTGTCATTTGCTAATGATTTTTTTTTTTTTTTTTTTAGTTAATTTTGTATCCAGCCACTTTGCTGAAAGTGTTTATCAGCTGTCGGAGTTCTCTGGTAGAATTGTTGGGGATCACATATCTATTCTATCATATCATCTGCAACTATCAATATTTAGATTTCTGTCTTTCCAATTTGTATCCCCTTGATCTCTTGTATTTGTCTTCTTGCTCTAGCTAGAACTTCAAATGCTATATTGAATAGATATGGAGAGAGTAGAAAGCCGTAGTTTGTTTCTGATTTTAGTGGAATTGCTTTATGTTTCTCTCCATTTAATTTGATGTTGGTGAAAAGATTGCTGTAAATTGCCTTTATTATGTTTATGTATGTCCCTTCTAGCCCTGATCTTTCCAAGACTTTTATTGTGATTGGATTTTATCAAGGCTTTTTCATCATCCAATGAGATGATCATGTGTTTTGTCTTCCTTTCAGTTTGTTTATATAGTGGATTACATTGATGGTTTTTCAAATGTTGAGCCATCCCTGTATCTCTGGGATGAAGCCTACTTGATCATGGTGGATGATCTTTTTGGTCTGTTCTTAGATTTGGTTTGCGAGTATTTTATTGAGTATTTTTGCATCAATGTTTATGAGGGAAATTGGTCTGTCGTTTCCTTTCTTTGTTGAGCCTTTGTGTGGTTTGCATATCAATGTGACTATGGTCTCATAAAATGAATTGGGCAATGTTCTTTCAGTTTCTATTTTGTGGAATAATTTGAGTAGTATTGGCATTAGCTCCATCTTTGAGAGTCTGGTAGAATTCTGCACTAAAAGCATTTAGCCCTGGGCTTTTCTTGGTTGGTAGACTTTTAATGATTGCTTCTATTTCCTTAGGGGTTATAGTTCTATTTAAATTGACTTAACTTTGGTAAGTGGTATCTACCAAGAAGATTGTCCATTTCTTTAGGTTTTTTAATTTCGTGAATACAGGGTTTTGAAGTATGACCAAACAATTCTTTGGATTTCCTTGATGTCTGTTGTTACATCCCTCATTTTCTTTCTGATTTGTTAATTTGGATACTTTCTCTTTGTCTTTTAGTTAGTTTGGAAAAGGATTTGTCTATCTTATTAACTTACTCAAAGAACCAGCTCTTTTATTTCACTGACTTTTTGTTTTGTTCTCTTTGTGTCTATTTTATAGATTTCAGCCCTCAGTTTGATTATTTCCACTCCTCTTGAGTGTGTTTCCTTCTTTTTAATTCTAAAGCTTTCAGGTGTTTTTAAGTTGCTAGTGTCAGATCTGTCCAATTTCTTTATGAAGGGACTTAGTGCTGTGAACTTTCCTCTGACACTGCTTTCATTGTGTGCCATAAGTTTGGGTATGTTGTGCCTCCATTTTCATTGAGTTCTAGAAAGTCTTTAGTTTTCTATATGTCTTCCCTGACCCAATGGCCATTGAGTAGAGAGTTGTTCAGTTTCCTTGAATTTGTAGGCTTTCAGTTTTTTCCTGTTATTGAAGCTTTAATCCATGGGGTCTGCTAACATACAGGGGGAATTATTTCAATTTTCTTGTGTCTGTTAAAAATTGCTTTGTGATGGAGTATGTGGTCAATGTTGGAGAATGTTCTGTGAGGTACTGACAAGAGAATAGATTCTTTTGTGTTTGTGTGAAATATTCTGCAGATAATTTTAGGTCCATTTGATTGATAACATCTATTAGTTCCATTATTTGTTTGGTTTCTGTCTTAATGAGAGACATTGGTGAGAGTGGGATGTCACTATTAATGTGTGAAGTTTGATGTTCATTTAAGCTTTAAAATGTTTCTGTTACATACGTGGGTGCCCTTGCACTTGAGGCATAGATGTAGATGTTAAGAATTGAAAGATCGCTGGGCGGTGGTGGCGCACACCTTTAATCCCAGCATTTGGGAGGCAGAGGCATGCAGATTTCTGAGTTCGAGGCCAGCCTGGTCTACAGAATGAGTTCCAGGACAGCCAGGGCTACACAGAGAAACCCTGTGAAAACCAAACCCTCAGAAAAACAAAAAAAAACAAACAAAAAAAAAAAACAAAAAAAAAAAAGAATTGAAAGATCATCTTGGTGGATTTTTCCTTTGAGTATGAAGTATTCTTTATCTCTTTTGATTATTTTTTTTTTAAGTCTATTTTGTTAGCTTTTAGAATAGTTACATCAGTTTGCTTCTTGAGCCCATTTGCTTGGAAAATCTTTTTCCAACCCTTTACTCTGAGGTAATATATTACTTTGATGTTGAGGTGTGTTTCTTGGTGTCAAGGTATACAACAGAAGGATTGATCCTGTTTTTATGTCCATTCTGTTAGCCTGTGTCTTTTTATTGGAAAATTGAGTTCATTGAGAGTTAATGTTGGATTTTACCAATGAAGACTCGGGAGCCTGATGCTGGGGTGAAAGCCTGCTAGCTCAGAGAAAGCACCCAGCTGACCTTTTTCCACAGCTGAAGTCCTAAAAGGAAGCTTTCCCTCTCCACAGTGCTTCAACGACCCTCCCCCCCCCTTCCCCCCCCCCCCCCCCTTTTTTTTTTTTTTTCAAGACAGGATTTCTCTGTGTAGTCCTGGTTGTCCTGGAACTCACTCTGTAGGCCAAGGTGGCCTTGAACTCAGAGATGCCTTATTTCTGCCTGCTGGAACTGAAGGCATGCCCCGCCACCGCCACCCAGCCAACCTTGTTTTGTTTTTCCTTTTCGAGCACAGAGAGTATTTAAAACAGTTCTCAGCTGCTCATGTCTAGACACTCTGGTGTTTGAGATAAGCTGGCTATAATATATAACTAATGTTTACTTGTAAGTTACATTTTATTTTTGAGTCAGGCTTTCATGTAGCCCAAGCTGGCTTTTTACTGTGTGTTATTAAACTCCATGCATGTGCTATCATTAAGAACATAGTACCTGAGACCATAGGCTATGTCAAACTGATTTCTTTGAATCTTAGCTTCACCACTTGTCAGCGGTGGGACAGTAACACAATTGGCATATGTTTCAGGGTTCTATCTATAGAGTGAAGTAATACATTCCATCATGGAAGTAGGTATATACTTAGATAATTTAATAATTCTGATTAATCAGAATGGAATGGCAGATGTATTTGTTTAATCCTGCCAAGATGATCACTACCAGCTGTTGAGAAAACTGACAGGTGCTTCATCTAATTCCCTCTCCCCAGACAGGGGTGGAGCAAGCGGTTAGACCTCAGGAGCCGTTTGCAGATGTGCATAGTCCTCAAGGTGAGTCCATGTGGGATGGGTGCTTTAGAGACTAAGGTCAGACTCTAGAGCATTTCCTATGGAAGTCTATAGGAACTTCAGTTGTTTAGGTAAGATTGTGAACTGAGTGATTAGAAAAAGCTTTTAGCCCAAATAAATCTTAAGTTCATTTTTCAACTCCCATCTAGGTTAGCTGTCTATTTCATTTTGGGATTCTATGAAGCTGGCTGACTCTTGCTTTCTCCCAAATGACCAGCGAGCACAAAATCAATTATTGTAACTTGTAGCAGCAACAATAGAAATAGCAGCAGTAGCACAAATATGGTACTTGGCTACAGACATTTTTTTATATTTGCATTTTATTGATATCCTTGTTAGCTTTAGATCCATCCTTTCTCAACTGTTGTTTGAATCTTCTGCCTTCTTCCACTTGTTTCACATTCAGAGAAGAGAATCAGGATTCCTCAGCCTCCCTGGCCCTCTTCCCCCCTCCTATTTGGTAATATCCCTATAATTTTCTTTTTCTTCCTTCCCTTTGTAATGTAGTTTAATCTCCTTTTAACTTCACTGCTACACTGTTTGGTTGCTCTTTTATAAACAGTGGTTTAGGATAGTTATTTTTGCTTTTGTTTTATAATATATTGTCTTCATTAACTGTCATTGAAAACTAAACCAAAAACATGGTTTGTAGAAACATTATAAACACAATATATAAGTAATTTTTAATTTTCATGTTATGTGTGAAACTCTTTAAAGTACTTTTTTGTACTATTTTAAAATCATAGCTATTAACTATAAGTATAAAAAGTTAATTACATACAACATAAAAGTAAATAAGTGTATCAGTGACAGTCTCAATAAAGCATTTAAAGTTTTGGATTTTTTTAAACTCAGAAATATTCTTTTTCCCAGTGAAAAGATATAAAATCTAGCTAGGTAATTGTCCTATTATGCAAGATGCTACTGTTTTTGTTGTTATTGTTTTCTTCTTCTGTTGTTGTTGTCATTGTTCAGGTGTGTCTGCAGAGGCATCCCCTGGTGGGAGCTTACCAGCTGAACCAGCAAGTGCTTTGGAAGACAGCAGTAGTAATTGCAGCTTTCGTTCACAAGCATCCCTCGGGGTACCCAAAAAGTTAGGGACCAGGTGAGTCGTGGGAAAGAGGAGCAATGGTGTCGCAATGGAAGTCTGTTTTTAAAAGATCACATCTAAAGCTGGCAGACCATAGAAAACATCAAAAATTCAGAGAGAGGAAAAATTCCTTAGATACATCTTCATTTATTTTAATGCATCTTGACAACAAGGGGACACCTTCCTGTTCTTTTGGAGCAATGTGAACTATCAGAAGTAGTTAGACTGAAGATACTCATTCCAGATCCTAAAAATTTTAAATGGTTTAACAATGTTTTATAGATATAATTCCTATATGATAAAGTGCTTAAAATGTTTTTTTGCTAGCATTGTGGCGGGGGAGGAAGCATGGGCTGGTGGGTGGGTGGGTAGTGGTGGTTCTGAAAATTGAGCACAAAGTCTTGAGTGTCCTAGGTAAATATTTTCCCACACAACCACCAAAATATGGCCTATTTTCTGCAAACTTCTTTTCCCTTTTTCCTAAAAATAATACTTTCCATGATAATATTAGAAAAATACTTAATTTTTTGTAAAAACTTTTTTTTAAGATTTATTTATTTTTCTATGTGTATGGGTGCTTTGCCTGTATGTCTGTGCACCATACTTCAGTGCCCGTGGAAGACAGAAGAGGACAGCAGGTCCCTGTGAGTGGAGTTAAAGTTGTTAGCCACTATATGCTTCTGGGAATTGAACCTAGGTTCCCTGGAAGAGCCCTAAAAACTGAGGCATCTTTCCACCCCCTTCTTTTTTTTTTTTTTTTTTCAAGACAGGGTTTCTCTGTATAGCTCTGGCTGTCCTGGAACTCACTCTGTAGACCAGGCTGGCCTCGAACCCTGAAATCCGCCTGTCTCTGACTCCCAAGTGCTGGGATTAAAGGCATGCACCACCACCGCCCAGCCAGCCCCTTCTTTAAAGTATATTTTTATGTATTTGTATTCCTTTAGTTGTTCTATGAAAAGATTTTTTTTTTTTTCGAGACAAAATTTCTGTGAAGCCCTGGCTGTCCTGGAACTCACTATGTAGACCAGGCTGGCCTCAAACTCAGAAATCCGCCTGCCTCTGCCTCCCAAGTGCTGGGATTAGAGGTATGCGGCCTATGAAAAGATTTTAAGGGCTGGTGAGATGGCTCAGTGGGTAAGAGCACTCACTCTCTTCCGAAGGTCCTGAGTTCAAATCCCAGCAACCACATGGTGGCTCACAAGCATCCGTAATGAGATCTGATGCCCTCTTCTGGTGCGTCTGAAGACTGAAGACAGCTACAGTGTACTTATTTATAATAATAAATAAATCTTTGGGCAGGAGCAAGCATAGTTTCTAAATTCCATTTCTAACAACCACATGAAGAGCCACAACCTTCTATAAAGCTACAGTGTACTCATATACATAAAATAAATAAATAAATTTTTTTTTTTAAAAAAAAGAAAGGATTTTAAATAAGACACTATATTGTGAGCCATTTATCTGTTCTTTTTTGTTTTTCAGTGCTTGATATCAAAACCAGGGCCAAACCTAACACTCATATATACTCTCAGCTGAAGACAATATAATATTTTTTTCTTTACTAACTCCATCTGCACCAGGGATTTTTTTTTTTTTTGTGGGAAGATTTCTGATTGTTGCTTTGATCTCATTGGTTGTTATGGTTTAATTTTGGTAGGCCATATGCATCTAGAATTCATCCTTTTCTTTTAGATTTTCCAATTTAGTAGAATATAAATTTTTGAAGTATGTCCTCATAGTTCATTAGATTTCTTCAGTGTGTGCTGTCATGTCTGCCTTTTCTTCTAATCTTAATAATTTGGGTTTTCTGTCTCTTTCTTCTGGTTAATTTGCTTAGGTATATCACTTTTATTTATCTTTTCAAAAACTACCTCTTTATTTAAGAGTTTTTTAGTCATTTTCATTTCTGTTTTATTAATTTCTGCCTACCCTTTGTTATTTCTCCCCATCACTGCTTTGGGGTTGGCTTGTTTTGTTTTCCCACTCCTAGAGGTTTTCCATCATGTTGTGTATTTGTAATACCTCTGGCTTTCTCATGCAGGCACTTAGAGTTACACACGTCTCTCTTAGGACCTTTCTTAGTATCTCACAAATTTAGGTTTGCATTATCATTTGGTTTGCAGACTTGATAAGCTCCAGGTTCAGTGAGAAACCCAGTCTCAAAAATAAGGTGAAGAGTGACTATGGAGAACATCAAATGCCAGTCTCTGGTTTCAGTACACATGTGTACACATGTATATGCACATGTGTGCCCATACAGTACAATATTACACACTCATACAAAGTAAAGAAAAGACAATGCAGTTGAATGTCATGTATGTGCATAATTATGTATTTCTTTTTTTTTTCCCACCCCACCCCATAACTATGTATTTCTAACTATTCCTCTTCTCTCCCAGAATTCTTGAAGAACCTATGCTGGCTCCTCTCCAGCCACTTTCTTGTAATACACCCATGTGGGCCTGCCGTCTTAGGAGTTGTGAGGTGAGCTCAAGATAATCTTGACCTAGATTCATTAACTGGCCATGGCAGCACTCCTTCCCCAAATAAACACTCTTGATTACAAACAATAGTCGTTATCTCTCGTATTCTACATGCATTTATGCTAAATCTAAACTCATCTACTGTTTTATCCTTTAAAGATGCAGGCTTCGATAAGGCAGAAGTTATGCCTAATGTGGTGGCACATGCCTGTAATCCCAGCACTTGGGAGGACCAAGAGTTTAAAGTCATCCTTGGCTACATAGTGAGTTGGAGACAAGCCTGGGCTACATTGAGACACTGTCCTAGAAGATACAACACAGAAGGAGAGGCAGAGCAGAAGTCATTAATAGAAAGTTCTGCTTGCTTCATTGGAACTACCTCTTGTCTCTGTCTCTGTCACTATCTCTCCCCTGCCCCTGCATTTATTTCATTTCATAGTCTCAGTATAAAATTTCTCAGCCAGGCGGTGGTGGCACATGCCTTTAATCCCAGCACCTGGGAGGCAGAGGCAGGTGGATTTCTGAGTTTGAGGCTAGCCTGGTCTACAGAGTGAGTTCCAGGACAGCCAGGGCTACACAGAGAAACCTTGTCTCAAAAAAACCAAAAAAAAAAATTTTTTTTCCTCAAGGTTTGCTTTTAACTTTGTCTTCATTTTATCTTTTGAAGGATTTTTACCTGTGTCATTGACTTTCTGCTCTCATATTTATAAAATAGTTTGTAAATCAGTATCACTGGTTCTATAATTCTTATTGTTATCCCAGACCCTTAGCTACTTTTTGAAGCTTTATTTATATTTTACTGTAAAGTCACTGTAACCATACCAGTTAGTTCTGCTTGCTAAGTTCTTTGCCTGTTTCATTAATAAACACCATTTCTTTAGTTATCCAGGCACAAAGACTAATTTCTTTGTTGTATTCAGACACCTACCTGGTTTTGTTGTCGTTGTTTTGACTGTCTGTGTGTTTATTTGAGACAGGGTCTTGCAGTGTAGCCATGGCTTTCCTGATACTCACTGTGTAGACAAGGCTAACTTTAAATCTGTGGTAGTCCTTCTGCCTCAGCTCCCAGGTGCTGGGCTTGGAGGTCTGCACTACCAAGGCCCAGTCACAATTTACTCTTTTGGAAATGGTTAAGAGCACTGGCTGCTCAGGAAAAGGTCCTGAGTTGGATTTTCAGAACCCACATGTTGGATAACAATGCTCTATAACTCCAGTTCTGACACCCTTATCTGGCTTCTGTAGGCACAGACATATGTGCAAACAAAACACCATATATACATAAAATAAAAACAAATAGAGTCTCAAAAAATTTTAAATGTTACAAAAAAGATTGTTAATATAATGAAGTTCTTCTACAACATATTTTAGGATACATAGTCATTGTTTTCGTATGGTTTTAGATAGATTCTTGGCATCATATTAAAAAAAAAATCTACAAAGAACCAGTACTTTGTTGCTAATTTTGTGTTGATCTGGATTTGATCTACGGGTAGAATTTTATAGATCCAAGAGAATAGATATATTATATATTCTTCAAGCTTTCATCTCTAAAACTTCTCTCCTATGGCAGTGAGTGTGTTGCTATAAACATTTCCATCTGTCTGGTGACTGCTTGAGCTGAGATCAGACCCCACTGTATGGACCCAGAAGTGAACTGATACTTCTTCTTAGATAGCCATCAGTTACATGTACTGTTCACTGAATTCTTCCTCCTTAGTAGCAGAGGGTGAAGAAATCGCCTGCCTCTGCCTTCCAAGTGCTGGAATTAAAGGCGTTTGCCACTACCTGCCATTGCCTGGCTGGAATGTGCTCTTTAGTTGTAGATACCTCCTTGCTATCTCAGAAGCAATTAACTCAAGACACTTGAAGACTGGAAGAGTTCTTGTTGCAGTTTTGATGATCAGAGAGGACTTAATAGCAGTCCTATTATAAAAGAGCTTAATTACTGATGTAATTTTAGGAATTCTTACACAATCATCATTAAGAGTTAAGAAATCGTCTATTTGTCTATATAGCATCACTACAAGACAGTGCATCTTCATTGCTCTGTAAAGATCCGCTCAGAAGGGTGGGCTAGTACCTAGTGATTGTTATACATATTTAATAATAACAGGGAAATGTACTAATAGCGGGAATCTTTCCTAAAATGTAATCTTCTTGGCCTTGCCTAGAGAAGCAAATCTGTGGTAATAACTTTAACAGTCCATGACAGAATCATCTTAGGAAGATCACCTGCTACATTTTAGCTTCTCCTTGATAGCTCCTGGCAACAGAAACATATTTTCCAGTGATTTTTCTTATTTAATTTTTCCCTCACAGAAAATTGGAGATTCTTACCGTGGCTACTGTGTAAGTGAGACTGAATTAGAAAGTGTCCTAACTTTTCACAAGCAGCAAACACAGACTGTCTGGGGCACTCGCCAGTCTCCAAGCCCAGCCAAACCTGCCACGCGCTTGATGTGGAAGTCTCAGTATGTCCCATATGATGGAATCCCATTTGTCAATGCAGGTACTTCCTATCAATTACTTGGAGGCTCCCAAGCAGCTGTGCTCCATTGTGAAAATGTGACTTTTGTGAGAAGATGTATTTCATTGTTGTAGGTGAGAATTGAATATTAGTGGCTGAAAATGAAAACCAAAAATATATATCCAATTGGTTTATGCCATAAGACTATGTTTAAAAGTGTGACGCTGAATAAGTAATGCTTCATTTGTATAGCATGCTAATAAATAGAACTTTAAAATTCCCAGTAGACTTACAGACAGTTATCACATAATCAAAATATTAGTCTTTATAAATAGTCACACTTACAGGAATAAGTCATCTCTCAGATAAATAGGCAATAAATATAAAGACAGACACATAAAATTTCATTGTTTCTATCAGGTTCTGCAGCCAAGCAAGTTCCAAAGAACTTTGTTTTCTGAGTATTTTAGTTTTCAGATTTGCTCAAAAAGAATTAATGTGCTGATTTTCACTCCAATTGGCAGTGCTATAAACTTCTCTACATTCAGTCCTTGATTTAGTATTTCCAGACATTTAAAAAAAAAAAATCCAGGTTACACCAGGCATGGTAGCATCAACCTTTAAACCCAGCATTCAGGAGGCAGAGGCAGAGGCAGAGGCAGGAATATCTCTCTGAGTTTGAGGCCAATCTATTTTACATAGTGAGTTCCAGAGCAACCACGACTGCACAGAGAGATGGTGCCTCAAAAACAAAACAAAAAAAAACCTACCAGAACAACCAGGTATACCGGGGAACACCTTTACCAGAACTCTGGAAGCAGAAGAATTCTATGAGTTCAAGGCCAGCTAGGGCTATACTAGTGGATCCTGTCTCAAATAAATAAATAAATAAATAAATAGATAGATAGATAGATAGATAGATAGATAGATAGATAGATTACATTATGGGAACTTTAATGTATGTCAAAAATAGAGATAAGATGCGGTGGTGGCGCACGCCTTTGATCCCAGCACTAGGGAGGCAGAGGCAGGCGGATTTCTGAGTTCGAGGCCAGCCTGGTCTACAGAGTGAGTTCCAGGACAGCCAGGACTGTACAGAGAAACCCTGTCTCGAAAAAACCAAAAAAAAAAAAGAGATAAGAATATAAAAACTCATATTTTTAGTTGTGAGTCTAACCTTTAACAGCTGAGCCATCTCTCCAGCCCTTCATTTATGAAAAAATGTATCTTACATATATTCTAATTTTTTTGAGTTTTTATCTTATGTATATGGATATGTTAACTATGTACTACTTATGTTCAGTGCCTACAGAGGCCAGAAAGGAACATTGGATCCTCTGCAACTGAAATTATAGACAGCTGTGAGCCACCATGTGGTTGCTGAGAATTGATCTCAGGACCTTTAGAAGAGCAGCCAGTGCTCTTAGCCACTGAGCCATCTCTCCAACCCATATTTTATGTTTTAAAAGTTGGCTGTATCCAGAGTAGAGTAGGCTATTCAACTCTTATGCAGCATGGTTTTCACATCTATGTATTTGTGATCTACTGTAGTGTAACAAATTATCCCACATTTGAAGGCTGAGAACTACAAACATTGTCTCAGTTTCTTCTGGTCAGGATTCCAAGTATAGCTTAGCAAGATGGCTCTCATGTTCTCACAGGAACGGGCCGAGGTTGTAGTGTTGGTCAGAATTGCAGTCATCTTGTGCTTTACCAGGAGAGGAGGCAATTGCAGTCTCACTTGTGTGGTTGCCTTGTTATTAGGCCTCTGCAGAGTTCTCCCACTGTGTGGCAGCTGAGATCATCACCTAGAGACAGCAGTCTGAGTCAGAGTAAGAGAGTGCCCAAGATGGAAATCACTGTCTTCTTACAACCTAATAGCAGCAATAGCAAATTGTCACTTCTACTGTATTTAGTAGAAGTTGATAAGTAGACCAAAGCTGAAGGAGAAGAGTTACACAAGGACATGAATAGTAGGCTGTCTTAGAGACAGGCGACCACATTATTCCAACAGATCCAATCGAAGTATGAAAATAGAGCCAGAGTGATTGCTCAGCAGCAAGAGCACTGGCTGCCCTTCCAGTGGACCTGGGTTCAAATCCCAGCACCCACATGGCAGCTCACCAATGGTCTGTAACTCAAGGTCCAGTAGATCCGACTCCTTCATACAGGCATACATGTAGGCCAAACACCAAATGTACATGAGAATAGATAAGTAAAATTTTTTTAAAAAAATAAAATAAATACATCAGAAAAGGAAATACTGGGGCTAGAGAGAAGGCTCAGCAATTAAGAGCACTTCTGCTCTTGCAGAGCACCTGGGTTCCATTCCCAGCTTCCATATTAGGCAGCTCACAACCACCTGTAAGTCCAAATTGATGGAATCCAGCATCCTCTGGACTGAGTAGGCACCTGCATTGGTACACAGAAACTCATAGGTATCCATGCAAACACATAAATTAATTTTTTTAAGGAGATTGGAGGCTGGAGTGATGCTTACTTCCTGCGTTGCTCTTGCAGAGGTCCAGCATCCACATGGTAGCTCATAACCATGAACTCCAGCTCCAGGGGGTCAGATGCCTCTTCTTGCCTCTGTGTGTACCAGGCATGAATATGTACACATGCATGCATGCATGTGTGCATGCATACAAGCAAAGCACTCATAGACATAAAATAAAATCAATCTAAAGAATATTTAAAAGGAAATAAGATTTGAAATAGTATTAATTAACTACTAACCAACTGTAACATTTGCTAATTTCTATTTATAAAATGTTTATTTAGCTTTGGCTCAACTTATTTAGTATTGTTAAAAATTACATGTCTCAGCTAGGTGGCGGCAGCATATGCCTTTAATCCCAGCACTGGGAAGCAGAGGCTGTCAAATATCTATGATTTCAAGACCAGCTTTGTCTACGGAGCAAGTTCCAAGACAGCTAGGACTACATAGAAACCTTGTCTCACAAACAAACAGACAGACAAATCATATGTCTCTATGTATCAGCAAACGTGATATTTGTTAATTTTTTAGCATTATTATGGCATATGTGATAATCTTGACACAAATTTAAATTTGTCCGTCTTACATTTTTAGTAAGAAATGTTGATTGTTTTGTTCCATAAGCTTATATAATCAAAGGTGTAGATTTTGACATTTTCACAGCAACATTTTAAAAGCATTAAAATGTTTTCTGTTGAAAATATGTAAACACGGGCTGGTGAAGATGGCTCAGCGGGTAAGAGCACCGACTGCTCTTCTGAAGGCCATGAGTTCAAATCCCAGTAACCACATGGTGGCTCACAACCACCCGTAATGAGATCTGACGACGTCTTCTGGTGCATCTGAAGACAGCTACAGTGTACTTATAATAAATAAATAAATAATAAATAAATCTTAAAAAAGAAAAAGAAAAGAAAATATGTAAAAACATGAATTACTGTCATTGGTTGGTTTTGGTGCACAGGAAGTCGAGCTGTGGTAATGGAGTGTCAGTATGGACCAAGGAGAAAAGGTTTTCAGTTAAAAAAAATCAGTGAGCAAGAAAGTAGGTCTTGTCATCTCTACAAAGCTACTTGTCCAGCCAGGTAAGCTTATTTTATCTTTTTTTAAACTTATTTTTTTATATTAAACTCTTTTTTTATTAAGTTTAGAGATCTCAAAAACATGTACAGTGAATTTTAGGTTTTTCTCTTATTACTGTTTTGTATGTTCCTTATCAAAGCCTGAAATCCCAATGGTTTTTGAGTCATTTGAATCTGTGTGCATGAATGCACACATATCCTCTTCTACCCTAAAATGTCAGTAAAGCCCATCAAAGTTTTCTTTCCTTAAAGCGAGGTAATAATTCCCTGTTCTCTCTGACTTCATATCAATTTATTCTTCATCTGAAAGCCTACAGTGAGTATTTAGTGCACAGATATCAAATGGCTGAGCAGTGTGCATATGACATGTACTTACTAAACTCTGCTGTTTTCATTCCTAGTGTACCTTCAAAATGACTTCGTAGAGGTAGATGAGAACTCTCTTTTAATATATAAAGCTATGTAATATTCCATTTGTAAGCATAACATTTAATTAACCCTCTGTAGATGGATATGTAAGCTATGAGAAAATGGATTCTTTGAGATAGGATCTCTTGCCTTCCAGGCTAGCCACACACATCCACACCATGTAGCCAAGGGTGGCCTTGAATTCCTCATCCTCCTGCCTTTGCCTCTAATGCTAGGATTTACAGATGTATTCCAGCATGCCTAGTGACAAATTTATTGTACTCAAAACCACAATTAATGACTTTAAGTTTATTAGAATAAATCCATAGAGTGGTGATTGTTAGGGAAAAGGTTATATACTTTAAAAATGTTGACAAAGAAAAATTGTTTTAAAAGATTTTACCAGTTTATATTCTCACCATCAATGCATGAGATCAATAGTAATGTTTAGATAGAGGACTAGGTTATCATTGCTTTGAGTGAGAATAGAAAAGTGAACCAATGAAAGAGTTTTTAAATGTTTTATACTACTACTCTTTTAGACATTAAAAATGTTCGAAATTATTAGTCAATTTAAAACTGTTAAAGGCATTATGGGCTAGGGAATAGGAAAGTAGCTCAGTGGTACAGAGCTTATCTAGCTTGCACAAAGCCCTGAGCCGAATCAACAGTGCTTCAAAAGAATAAAATAGTGTGCACTGAATATGATAACTCCTTCCTGTAATTGCAGATGCTTGGAATGTTGAAGGGAGAGAATCATTTGAGCTCAGAAATGTTAGTTCATCCTGAGCAAAAGGACCCTATGTCAAACAAAACAGATAATTTATTATGGTTGGACTTAGTTGATAGTTGACATATTATATTTTAGCACCACATAGATCATAAACTTAAGCATTCTTATGTTTAAAAGACAGGTGTAGAGGCTAGAGAGATGACTCAGTGGTTAAGAGCACTTGCTGCTTTTGCAGAGGACCTGAGTTCCCAGTACTTCTCTAGTGACTCACAGCCATCCATAACTCCAGTTCCAGGGAATCTGGTGCCACTTGTGACCTGCACAAACTCCCACTCTCATGTCGTACACATGAACTCAGGCATACATTCATAAAATAAATAAATCTTTAAATTCTCAGTGTGATGGTAGGTACTCAGCACTGGAAAGGTAGAGAAAAAGCAGCATGAGCACATGAAGACAGACAGACAAACACGCACATACACACACATATAAAATGTGATAAAAATTTAAGGGACTGGAAAGATGGTACTGCACTTTAGTGCACACTCACTGGTCTTTCTGAGAACTTGGGTTCAATTCTTGGCACCAACATGGCAGTTCATAACTGTCTTAGTCAGGGTTTCTATTCCTGCACAAACATCATGACCACGAAGCAAGTTGGGGAGGAAAGCATTTATTCAGCTTACACTTCCACATGGCTGATGATCACCAGAGGAAGTCAGGACTGGAACTCAAGCGGGTCAGGAAACAAGAGCTAATATAGAGGCCATGGAGGGATGTTTTTTACTGGCTTGCTTTTCCTGGCTTGCTCAGCCTGCTCTCTTATAGAACTCAAGACTTCCAGCCCAGAGATGGCACTACCCACAAGGGGCCCTACCCCCTTGATCACTAATTGAGAAAATGCCCCACAACTGGGTCTCATGGAGGCACTTTTCCAACTGAAACTCCCTTCTCTGTGATAACTGCAGCCTGTGTCAAGTTGACACACAAAACTAGCCAGTACAATAACCATCCATTACTATAGATCCAAAGCCATCCTCTGACTTCTGCAGTCACATGGTGCACACACATGCATGCAGGCAAAATACCCATACACATAAAACAATAAAATGTATATTTTTAAAATCTAGGGTCTCATGAGATATCTAAAGAGAAAGAGAGAGGGAGAGAGAGACAGAGACAGAGACAGAGAGAGAGACAGAGAGGTGAAAAAAATACTTTTTCTTTTTAGAAACAGTCTCCCTGGCTGTCCTGGAACTTGCTCTGTAGGCCAGGCTGGCCTTGAACTCACAAAGATCCTCCTGCCTAGGATTATAGGATTAAAGGCATTGGTCACCACTAATGGTTTAGTTATGTGTTGGCCAGGAGGTGGTGGCACACCTTTAAATCTAGCACTTGGAAGGCAGAGGCAGGAAGCAGGGAGGCAGAATTCACAAATCTCTGTGAGTTCCAGGCCAGCCTGGTCTACAGAGCAAGTTCCTGGACAGCCAGGGCTAGACCCTGTCTTGGGGGAAAAAAATTAAAGGCACTCACTCAGTCTTGAAGAAAGTTCTTATATTAAAGTAAACCAAATGTGAGGTAATTATGGCTTCCAGTACAGTAAAGAAGAGAAAATTTCAGAAAAACATGTATATCTAGATGTTTATACTCAACTCATGATAGTTGTTAGTTTCCTGAGTATCATGCACTTAATATGATGTCTTTCATAAGCTTCTGAATACTAAGTTACATATTCTCTTGAGCTTTATTGATGTTAGATTTTTTCTTAAGATTATAATAGACAGTTTCTTCTTTGTCTTGTATAAAGGATATACATTAAAAAGGTACAGAAATTTCCTGACTATAGAGTACCAACAGACCCCCAAATTGACAGGAAGATAATCAGAATGGAGCAGGAGAAAGCCTTCACCATGCTGAAGAAGAACCTGGTGGATGCTGGTGGTGTTCTTCGGTACGGCCTTCGTGCAGCCCTTTCATTTTCTTATTAGCACCACTAGCAAGTTCTCTTGTACTTGTGTCATTTCAACTATTTCAACAAGGAATGATTTTATATGTCAGATACCTCATTAGTATTAAACTTAGTTGCTATTGACTTTATTACCTAAACATTTTATATAATGCTAACCATACATTGTTAATTATCGTGACAGCTGTCAGTGAATGGTTAAGTCCTAATGAACTTCCGTTTTATGCTTCATGTTTTAAATAGGAAGGAATACAATACTTCTAGCTTACTGTCTTTTATGTGTCAGTTCAATTGAAGAATTTATTATTGTATGACATCACATATAAGGAAAACTTGTATGATCTTTTATAAAAACTTAAAAATGAAGTCAATAGTTAGGACATTCAATTTTTAAAATGCATAACTATAAAATTTTTATTTTTTAAAAAATATTATTAGATTTCTTTATTTTATTTTATATTTAAGAGTTGCCTGAATGTATGTGTACCACATGCATGTTTGATGCCATTGAGGTAGGAAGAGAGCATCAGATTTCCTGTCACTTGAGTTGTAGATGGTTGTGAACCACCATGTGGGTTCTGGCATTCACACCTGGGTCCTCTGCAAGAGTAACAAGTGCTCTTAACAGTTGAACTATCTCTCCAGTTCCAAACTATGCAAGTTTTAATCAGGCTCTATTTTGGTTTTATCCATTTATATCAAAAAGAAGAACAGGGGGCCAGTGAGATAGCTCAGTGAGCTCAGGACACATGATAAAAGGAAAGAATTGACTCCTTTAAGTTGTTCTCTGACCTCCACATATGTGTGCGCACACGCATGTGCCCTCTCTCTCTCTCTCTCACACACACACACACACACACACACATATACACACACATTTGTACAAAATATCGCTCAAGCTGGACATGGTGATGCACACCTTTAATTCTAGCACTCAAGAGGCAGAGGCTAGTGGGTCTTCCGAGTTCAAAGCCAGTCGGGTGTACGTATCAAGTTCCAGGCTGACCAGAGCTACATAGTGAGACCTCATCTCAAAAATAAAAACAACTATGGAAAGAAAGATCAATTAAAACACTATTCTACCAGATTGATTTTCCTAGCACTAGTCCCTAGCACTACTTTATATAAGCTGTGTTTATATTTTAGTTGATTTTATTGCTCATTGGGCCAGCAGGAGTTAAGAATGCTTTGTTTGTTTGTGTGTATCAGTGGTCTTGCCTGCATATATGTATATGTACCATGTGCATGCCTGGTACCCACATTAGTTAGAAGAGAACTTTGGATCTCCTGGAGCTGGAGTTTCAGATGCTTATAAACTGGGAATCGAAACCCAACTGAGAGACCAACAAGTGCTCTTAACTCCCAAGTTATCTCTCTACCCTCATCTATACGTAAATCCCTGAATTACCTTAGCTTTGGGGTCATAGTGAAAGTTTATGAAGTTACCTTTTTTTTTTTTTTTTTTTTTTAGTTTTTCAAGACAGAGTTTCTCTGTGTAGTCCTGGCTATTATGGAACTCACTTTGTTGACCAGGCTAGCCCAGAAGTCACAGACCCACCTGCCTCTGTCTCCCAAGTGCTGGGTTTAAGGTGTGTGCCACCACTTCCAGAGTAAAGTTACCTTTTTAATTGTATATAAAGTCAATCTTAGAAGAGTTGAATATAAGACATTTTATATTTTAAGACATTTTATATTTTATCCCACATGGTATATGTGATATTTTGCTTAGAATATTATTCCTTTTCTTGATAAATATTAACCTAAGTAATGATGATTCCTGCCTTTGTCTAAAATTATGAAATATTTTTAGTATTTCAATTTTAATAATTTTCAATCTATTCTTTTATCAGATGGTATGTGCAGTTACCTACACAGCAAGCTCATCAGTATCATGAATCAGAGACTCCTGGTGTCCCTTTGTCACCATCACCATTTCCTATGTCTCCTCTTGAAGAAGAGGAAACTGTAGTCAGAGATGAGAACTGTGCGTTGCCCTCTCGTCTCCACCCGCAAGTAGCGCATAAGATTCAGGAATTAGTGTCACAGGGAGTAGGACAAGTGTATGCAGTGAGGAAGCAGCTAAGGTACAGGAGGAGCAGTGTTTTCCTTTACACCTGTTGCTTAAGTCGTAACTCGTAAGAGTAGAGGTGCTTGATAGCAGTCTTGCAGGACAATGCCACAAGAGGGATAGAGTGTGTCTTCATCTTACCTATAAATGTTATTTCCACTAATGCTTGGCAACCCTTCATATAGTCTTAATATAATTCTAATTACTTAGTCATTTGAGATACTATATCTTTGGCAGACTGGATTATTTTTAAATGATGAATTTAATTTAATTTAATTTTATTAGCTAAGGTCTCACCCTGTAACCCAGACTGGCCTTTAATTCACTATATAGCCCAGGCTGGCTTCCAATTTTTAGCATTCTTTCTATCTCAGCCAACCAAGTGCTGGGATTATGGGTGTAAGCCACTAACTCTGTAATGAATTGAATGATATAATACATATCTCAGAGAAAGAAAAAACTTGTAGAATCAAAAATTAAAAATCTAGCCTAAGGTATTTATTTTAGATTATTTGAAATGAAATAGTATTTTATTATAAGATAATACAGGGGATGAATATGATCAAAATAGAATACATGCTTGTATGCCGTTCTCAGAAAATTACTTAAAATATTAGATTTTTTAAAAAAAGATAATAAACTAAACTATTTAATGTAACAATACGTAATGTTATATTCAATTATATATGTATGTTATGTATCACTACAATATTAATTAAACATATTATCTTGAGTACCATTAAAGTTAGTCCAAAATACTACAAATAAAAGTTTCATTAAGTGAAGAACTATTGAGATAAACTACAAAATAATTATTATTATAAGGCAGTTACTGTGTGCATAGCACATATTTGGCCAAACCTTTAAATATATCATTTCTCAATAGCTTAATAAAGATGATACATTGAGAAGATGGAAGTTGGTAAATAATTGACTTGAGAGACAGACTCAGAGCTGAACCCCGGCTCTGGTTTTACAGCCTGTGTGCTGTCATGGTCCCTTGCTCCTTTTGGCTATTGTGTAGTGAAACCTCAATAACAAAATGAATACTTCTAAGATTTTTTTGACATTGGGTCTCATTGTGTAGTCCTGGCTAGATTGGAACTCATGACCTGGAACTCACAGAGGGTCACTTGCCTCTGCATCCCTAGTGCTGGGATCAAAAATGTACACAGTCGAACTCAGCAGACAATCATTACTTTTTAGATACTATATAACCTTTGTATTTAGAAGCTTTAACATTTATTTTCATCAAGGCCTACAAAACAAAGCTAAATTTTAGTAAGGCAATCACTGCTTACTAACATTTGGCCAATCTGCTTACTTCAAATTACTTATTTATTTATTTTTAATTAATTTTTGTTCAAGATAGGATTTTATTTCATATCCCTAGTTGTCCTCAAACTCACAGATCTTCCTCCAGAGTGCTGGGTTAAAGGCACATGCCACCATTGCCCAGCTGCTTCAAGTTATTTAAAAAGAGGTTGAATGAGAAGAAAAGCAATACAACTCACCAGTTTTATCCAATAAATATAATGCATAAAGTACACATGTGTTAAACCATGATTCATCTATTTATTTTCATATAATTCTGTAGTAATGCTACCTTTCTTACAATATCTTACCTTCTTATGGTATTTGAACCATCAAATTTTGTGTAATATTATTTAAGGCCTTTTGGAAGCAGTGTAACATGATGTTTATGTATACAAATTAGAAATGGGTCCCTGTTTTCCTGCTTATTAAGTAGGTATATAACTCAAGGCAGCTTCACTTTCCGCAGTCTTCAGCTCCTCATCTGGAAAGTAGGATTGATAATTACACCTGGTCACGTGACCACAGCAGTAGTTACAGGAGGTACCTGTAGTGTGTTCACACTTGTGCCTGGTATGGGAAGGATCTAAAACAGAACTATGTTCAAGCTGAGGATTGTGGTTCAAGTTTAACTCATAAAAATGTCAAAGCTCTGCAATGTATGTGCTTTGAACCAGAGAAATCGCACCCTCCTTTAGCCTGTGTGAATTCTATTGCTTTGATAAGTAGACTTAATATGTGAATTACTTACAGAAATATGAATTATACTTTAAAAAAGCCTATATTAAGAAAGAACCTTTCTTTCAATCTGTAAGTATATCATTACAGTTATATTTTTATTTTATATTTTTCACAGAAAATTTGTGGAAAGAGAACTGTTCAAACCTGATGAGGTGCCTGAAAGACACAATTTATCTTATTTTCCAACTGTAAATGATATAAAAAATCATATCCATGAGGTACAGAAATCCTTGAGGACTGGAGATGTGGTATATAACTCAGAGATTATTCCAGCAACGGTATGATCACACCCACTTCTTTGTGTCATTAGAGCCTTTCTCAGCTCCTGTTAACACTGTAGAGTCTCTAGTTCCTGTCTGTATTTGGCCTGGTAGAAAGGGCTACTGTTACACCACCTCAGTTATTATGATTCAAGAAAACGCACAAGGTAATTTTCTAAAATATGAATAATACAAGCTCTCAGATGGTGACTATTTGCTACTCTGACAAGGAAGAGAAACAGATCTAAGTATAACTATTTTTTATGAGAATTATTTCTTATTTAGCTTACAGATATTTATTGAGCATATACTGAGTATATCTCTCCCTCCATTTTTAAAAATAGGTGGACATGGCTAAGTAGTTCAGGTTCAAATGCACAGAGTTTTGATGTGAGTTCTGTATGCCATATGTTAATATTACTTTTCACCTTATATTTTTATGATGTAGTTTCCCTGTCTATATTAGCAATTTCTGAGACATTTTTATCATAATTACACAGCAGTAAGCGATTATATGAGGTAGTGACTTTACAATTAAAATCTGAGTAGTACTAATCTCTCCTTCCTGACTTTTACTTTCCAGGTTTTAGAATCTGAACATTTTAAGTTTTTACATGTGTGTGTGTGTGTGTTTATGTTTTACTTGCATGCTTGGGGCCCCAGGGAGGCTGGAAGAGAGTGTCAGACCCCCTGAACCTGGGATTATGGATGACTGTGAACCACTATTGTGGTTGCTGGGAATTGAACCCAGGTCTTCTGGAAGATCAGTTGATGCTCTTAACTGTTGAGCCATCTCTCCAGCCCTGGTACTTGGATATTTCAAATGCTAGAACTGCTGAGATGGTGTGTGTGTGTGTGTGTGGATGTGTGTGTGTGTGTGTGTGTGGATGTGTGTGTGTGTGTGTGTGTGTGTATGTGTGTCTGTCTAAACTTTTAGTAATTGATGTCCTCAATTCAGGAGATAAAATAGATTTGCCATCTACACTTTCTATCCACATTGTTAATACCTGGATTCAAAAGTGAAGAGGGTAATTATAGAGCAAGCACAAGCTATAGTATGAAAATACGATAGGATGCTGGGAGGGAGGAGCTCTGTAAAGTACATGCCTCCTAACATGGCTATCTAGTGTGAGTCCTCAGAACCCACCTAAAAATGTATGGTGCATGTGAGCTTGTAATGCCAGTCGGGGGCGGGGGTGGGGACAGGCATGGGGCTGGCTGACCAGTCACTGTAGCCAAAGTGGTGAGCTCCAGGCCAATTAAAGATTCCATCTCAAATGAAATAAAGTCAGAATTCCCTCTGGCATTCATACGCACATGCGCACGCAGTTTTGGCTAGATGGCTGTGTGTGGTGAAGGTGCTCGCCACCTATCGTGACTACCTGCATTTGATCAGAGCCCATAAGGTAGAAAGTTAGAACTGACTTCCAAAAGTTGCCCTCTGATTTCTATATGTATGTTAAGGCTTGTGTGAACATAAGCACGCACACACACACACACACACACACACACACACACACACACACACGCACACACAAAATAAGTAAATAAAAGTAAACTTTAAAAAGAAAATATTAGTTGCATTATTGTTTTAAGATAATTTTCAGTATAACTATTGTGTTTTTACTGAAACAAATGTTCTCATTTCAGCTTCAGTGGACTACAGATAGTGGGAATATTCTCAGAGAGACTGTAACAGTTACGTTTGCAGAAGGTATGTTATTTGGATTTTTTTGGGTTTTTTTGTATTTTTGTTTTTGTTTTTCAAGACAGGGTTTTCTATGTAGTCCTAGAACTCAGTCTGTAGAACACGCTGGCTGGCCTCAAACTAAAAATTCCACCTGCCGGGCTGGAGAGAAGGCTCATCGGGTAAGAGCACTGATTGCTCTTCCAGAGGTCCTGAGTTCAATTCCCAGCAACCACATGGTGGCTCACAACCATCTGTGATGGAATCTGTTGCCCTCTTCTGGTGTGTGTGTGTGAAGAGAACTACAGTGTACTTATATACATAAAATAAATTAAATTTAAAAAAAAAAAGTCCACCTGCCTCTGTCTTCCAAATACTGAGATTAAAGGCATGTGCCGCCGCCACCACCACCACCACTTGGTTCATTTTGCATATTTTTGTAACATAAAAGTCAATGTTGTATCTGGAAAGAACTTTAGATATCTCATATAATGAAATTATTTTTGTTTTTCATATGTATGCTCATGTGTGCAGGTGTATATGCATGTATGAAAGCAAGAGATTAATGGCAGGTGTCTGCACCCATTACTCCCATTTTTTTTTTTTTTTTTAAATTTTGAGACAGGCTTTCTGGCTAACCCTGGAGCTCCTATCTGAGTTGGGGCCTGCCTGCCTGCTTCTCCACTCCCTTAGTACTGGGGTTACAGACTCTCCTAGGAGGCTATGATGATCTAACAGGTTCTAGAAACAGTGAAGTAGATACATGGTCTATTTGTTTGTGGGTATGTCTGTGCATCTGTGTATTTTGGTTTTTACTTCTTTGTTGTTGATTTGAAACAGTCTCATTCTGTCCCTGGGCTGGTCTGGACTATGTTAGGCTGGCCTCAAACTCATGATAGTCCTCCTTTGTTAGTCTTAGAACTGCTAGAAATTACAACCATGAGATACCATGCCAGGCTAGTTTGGGATTATGAATTTATTTATTTATTTATTTATTTATTTATTTATTTATTTATTTTGAGACAAGGTCTTACTATGTAGCCTTGACTAGCCTGGAACTCACTAGACTGGCCTCAAACTAACAGAGATCAACCTGCTTCTGCCTCCCATATGCCTCCATGCCTGGCTATGTGTTTGTTAATTGATATTTTGTTTGTTTGTTTTCAGACAGATTGTCAGGTACCCAGTCTGTCCTCAAACTCACTTCTTTTTTTTGTTTTGTTTTGGTTTGTTTTGGTTTGTTTTGGTTTGTTTTGGTTTGGGTTGTTTTTTTTTGTTGTTGTTGTTGTTTTTAGTCCCCTCAAACTCACTTCTATAGCCAAGAATTACCTTGTACTACTGATCCTCCTGTGTCCCCTCCAGAGTTCAGGACACCCTTGCCTAGCTTACTGATGATTATTTGAAGTCTTTTGCACTTTGTCTTATCTTCGATTCTAATTCTAATAGTAATGATTGTTATAAAGTTCAAGAAAATAATATGTCTATCTCTTGTTTAATTTAGGAAATTTACTAGGAGAACCAATTCCCAGTAAAATGGGGACAAGTCAGACACAGACGTCCTTGTCTCCAGAGCCACTTCCCTTGCTCTCCCCACTTCCTTCATTTCCACCCAAGATATTTACACACTTACAGGTAGGTACCCATTAAACAGATAAATCTAAGGATTCTTTCTATTCCATGACTTCTTTTATATTGATTTCAGATAGTTGCTCTGAAATTACAATAATGGCCATATATTTCCTCATTACTAATTTTCCAGTCCTTTGCGATTTGATGTAAAATGGTAACTCAGGTAATATGCTTTAAAAATTTAGAGACTATGAATGCTTTGTTCTACTACATTTCCCTTGGTCCTTGTTTCTATCTTCATAGATTATTTGGTAGTCATTACATACCTATTTTTTTGTAAAAGGCTCTCCTACAAGAATGTCATATTAATAAATGCAAACACTGTGATACAGCTTTTTTCTCTTTGGAAGGCTTTGAAGTCACAGCCCAGAATGTGCTCTCCTGATAGACCACAAGCTTTGGTATCAGTGAATAGCTGTGCATCCTCTAGTCCTTCTGGCCTTATGGATGCAGTCGGAAATGCTGAAGTGAATAACCACTCTCTACTGCTTGGTCAGAGTCAAAACCTTGGAACAGATACATGCCTAACCCAAAACAACGGCAATTCCTCTTCCATGGACAGTCTCCCAGAATCAGTTCAGAATCTAGTTGCAATGGATCAGCTGGTGGAAGGTGAAAATGTTGAGGATGCAGGGAATCCGGAAGGAAGTGTAAATAGGACTCTGTTGGGAGAAGTACAAACCGTTCCAATACAAATCATAGACAGCCATCCAGCTCTTGGTAAGTGACCATCAATTTACAGTTCTTTTTAACCTTTTATAACCTGGGATCCCTACATCAAATAAAAGGAAAACCAGTCATTTCTACCCAGGGGATTTTCTAGTTCAAACAAAATTATGAGAAAAAAATTATGAGATTTCACTAACTTAATATTTTTTCTTACTTTGTCTAATTATTTAATTCCAATGAAATTTTCATTGCTTATCTCAGCACTTAGAAGGCTTAGGCAGAAGGACTCCAAATTCAAGGACACCCTGGGCTACAAAACAAGTCCCACACCAGCCTAACCAACTTAGCAAGATCCTGTGTCAAAAAGAGAGCTGGGGTAGTAGAGTCCATAGTAGGCCCTAAGGACTGGGTTCAGTCCCCAGCACAGACAGGAAAAGAAAGAAAGAGGATGAGGAAAGAAATTATTTATTTATTTTTAATAACTTTTATGTTTTGACACAGGGTCTCACTATGTAGCTCTAACTATGCTGGAACTTACTATGTAGACAAGGCTGGCCTCAAACTCAGAGATCTGCCTGCCTCTGCCTTTCGAGTGTTGGAATTAAAGCGTGTGCTACCACCGCTTAACCTTTATTTATTTATTTTATCATGCATATAAGTCTTGCCTGAGTGTATGTATGTGTGCTACATGTATGCCTGGTACCCAGGGAGGGTAAAATAGGGTGTCGGGTCTCCCAGAGCTGGAGTTACAGATGGTGCAAACCACCATGTGGGTGCTGGGAACTGACCCAGATCATCGGAGCCATGTCCCCAGCCCAACTCATTTCTGAGTGCTGGTGCACTTCTGTGGGAAGAGACAAGTATGCTTTTTGCTTTGAAGTATAAGCAGTCTTCACAGGAATTATTCTTAGAATACATATCTGCCTCTATCTTCATCGTCACTCTTGGTAAATAAGAATGTGGATAGTTCATTCCAGAAAGAGTCACAGTCTTTAAATTTATGGGAGACAAACTTGTAAAACAATTGCCGGACCAGTACTCAGGAGGCAGAGGCAGAAGAATCTCTGAGTTCCAGGACAGCCAGGGCTACACAGAGAAACCCTGTCTCAGAAAACCAAAAAAAGAACAGACAAAAAACCAACAAAATAAATTTACCCAAGAACTCTTGTAACTATGGAGTAACTTTATAGATGAAGACAAAAAGAAATAAATGTAAATTAATTGTCATAACTCCATGAGAAAGTTAACTATATCTCATTCTACAGATAAGAAACCAAGGCTCGAGCAAGTTAAGTACTTGCCTGATGTTTGTGTTTAATAAGTGATAGCAGGGGGAACTACGCCCAGGCATTCTTACCTTCTAAAGCCTTCTTCCTTTCTAGCACACTCTCACCCTCTGTGTTGTCATGTAGCATTTCTGAAAGCATGAATCCAAATGGCTTTCAAAGATACCTTTTTAGTTCAAATCTGTTTGCTTTATCTAGTGAGGTCAACCCGAGGGAGTCCCTTCTCTTGGGGTCATTCAGATCCATCTTCCTTGGGTCCCTATGTCTGTGATTGAACTCCAGTATACATGTAAGTTACAGTACTGGATATGTTCAGCACATTGCTAAACAAGCCAGTCCTTGTAACCTCTGCTTTCTAAGAGCGACTAAAGAGTAGAGATTCTTAATAAAGTACAATGAAGATTTGAGGTTAGGCATGATGGTGCATGCACTTGATCTCTGAGTTCAAGGCCAGCACAATCTATGTAGTGAGACCCTGTCTCAAAAACAAAACAAACAAAAAGATGAAGATGCTAAGCATTGCTGTGGCCAGTTGACAGCATTATTGCTGGTCTGCTGGTGCCGTGCATGTGGTTATAATAATTACAGTGGAGGTCTTCTGCTTAGGTCTTCTAAAGTATTTTAGATAAGCAAACATATAGGTCACCCGACTGAGACAGAGCAATCACTGTAAGATGTGCCACTGCGTTTTCAAATATGCCACCATAACCCTTTTCTAAATTATGATATATTTGCATTTATTTTAAATTCATATGTATTATTTATTTATTTATTTACTTTAATGTTTAATGTTCCATACTCTTTTTTTCTGAATTTGTTAACATTTAAAAACATTTTAAGTAAATAGAATTAAATCACATTCTTGTTTCTCTTTTGTACCCCAACTCCTCCCAGAGACCCCCCTTCAATTCCTATAATACCTTTTTTTGTCATATTCTTTAAAATTTATAAGATATTATAACAACAAAAATGAGTATTATAAAAGTTGTTTGTTATAAAGCAACAATCAATTTAACAGTCTTATGTAGATGCTCGTCTATAGCAATACTGAAAATACATATGTTTTTCTCAATATAAATTTTAAATAACTCCAAACTTATTAAATGTAAATTTTAAAATAATATATCACTACTAGTATTTTTTAACTTTTATTGCATTATGATGAGAAAAGTTACATGATTTCAATTTATCTGAATTTGTTAACATTTAAAAACATATTTTAAGTAAATAGAATTAAATCACATTCTTGTTTCCCTTTTGTACCCCAACTCCTCCCAGAGACCCCCTCTTCAATACCTACAATATCTTTTTTGTCATATTCCTTAAAATTTATAAAATATTACAACAATAAAAATGAGTATTATAAAAGTTGTTTGATATAAAACAATCAATTGAACAGTGTTATGTAGATGCTTATCTACAGCAATACTGCAAATACATACGTTTTTCTCAGTATAAATTTCAAATAACTCCAAACATATTAACTATATATTTCAAAATAATACATCACTACTAGTATTTTCTTAAATGAACAAACATATGTAAAGTCTTTTTGTTTGTTTGTTTTGTATTTAGTAGAGTTTAAAATCTTGGCTCTTACTGTGGTTCAAGCCCAAAATAAGAACAATTTTTAGACATTGGATTTCATTGTAATAAGGCTGTACTTCAATGACCCTCACATCACCAAAGGATTTTACCTCCATCATAGCTAAGCTGAGAGTTTACAGTTCTGCTGTGCCAAGGAGTGAATTGTAGACACGATTTTTGGATACAGATTTCCTGCTATGGTCAAAGCTATTTGACTTGAGTGAGTGACTTTATTCTCAGCCCACAGAGAACAGGTTACATTCATTTAAGAAATGGTGTGTGTATTAAGATGGTCTATCCATAAAGTCATTCACCAACTGTTTTAATGAGCAATGGTTCTGCTTGGAGGGTGGCACAGATATTAGGTGAGGGTAAGAATTGGATTCATTGGCTGTGATAATTTGGAAAAACATTCATCTCAGAGAAAGAGTAACTTATAAAGTCCTCTTCTTCAAACTTGATACAGGAGTTACAAACATCAAGCAAAGCATTCAGTCTCACTCTTTATTGTTCTCTTACAAGTCACCTCCCAAGTTAATTGTCTACATTTCTTTTGGCTGTATAAATACATTTGAAATATGTAAGCTGTTCTGAAAACCATAATGTAGTGGAAAAACATCAAATAAACAATCCTACGAATAGAGAGGCTGAGATATGTGGTACTCAGCAAGGCACTGTCAGGTACAAACAAGCAGAAAGTGTATATGGATTGTACAATATGGAACCTATTTCTCCAATTACCAAATTAGAGAGACCATTGGATGACAATCAACAAATTTCTAATTCCTCATATTTTTGGATTTCAATCAATTAGGATATGTTGGTAATATTAATTTTCATATTAAGATATTAAGAAAAAGTAATTGTTACTTCCTGTTGTTTTTAAGTAAGAAGTGGAATTAGGTTTGTGTGGTTTTGTTGAAAGATTACTTTCTTGCTTCTAGGGTATAGTTTTGTTCCTTATGTTGGTGTTTTCCATATATTATCCTTTGTAGGGCTGGATTTGTAGAAGTATTGTGTAAATTTGGTTTTGTCATGGACTATCTTGTTTTCTCCATCTATGGTAATTGAGAGTTTTGCTGGGTATAGTAATCTGGGCTGGCATTTGTGTTCTTGTAGGGTCTGTATGACATCTGCCCAGGATCTTCTAGTTTTCATAGTCTCTGGTGAGAAGTCTGGTGTAATTCTGATAGGCCTGCCTTTATATGTTACTTGACCTTTTTCCTTTACTGATTTTAAAATTCTTTCTTTGTTTAGTGCATTTGGTGTTTTGATTATTATATGATGGGAGGCATTTCTTTCCTGGTCCAGTCTATTTGGAGTTCTGTAGGCTTCTTGTATGTTCATGGGCATCTCTTTCTTGAAGATATTTACTGGCCCATTACATTGGGAGTCTTCACTCTCTTCTATACCCTATTATCCTTAGGTTTGGTCTTCTCCTTGTGTCCTGGATTTCCTGTTTGGGGTTAGGAGCTTTTTGCTTTTTGCATTTTCTTTGACTATTTGTTTGTCAATGTTTTCTATTGTATCTTCTGCCCCTGAGATTCTCTCTTCTATCTCTTGTATTCTGTTGGTGATGTTTACATCTGTGACTCCTGATTTCTTTCCTAGGTTTTCTATCTCCAGGGTTATCTCTCTTTCTGATTTCTTTATTGTTTCTATTTCCATCTTTAGATTCTGGATGGTTTTGTTCATTCCTTCACCTGTTTGATTGTGTTTTCCTGGAGTTCTTTAAGGGATTTTTGTGTTTCCTCTTTAAGGGCTTCTAGCTGTTTACCTGTGTTCTCCTTTATTTCTTTGAGGGAGTTATTTACACCTTTCTTAAAGTACTGTATTATCATCATGAGAAGTGATTTTAGATCTGAATCTTGCTTTTCTGGTGTGATGGTGTATCCAGGACTTGCTATGGTTGGAGAATTGGCTTCTGATGATGCCAAGTAACCTTGGTTTCTGTCGCTTATTTTCTTACGCTTGCTCCCCTCCCCTCTGCTCCCTTCCCCTTCCCTCTTCTACCATCTGGTTATCTCTAGTGCTACCTGCCCTGGCTAAATCTGACTGGAGCCTATCCTTCCTGTGATCCTGGTTGTGTCATAACTCCTCAGAGTCAAGCTGTCTCTGTGATCCTGTGATCCTGTGATCCTGTGATCCTGGGCTTGTTAGAGCACCTGGGAGTGGAGCTTCCTCTGGGTGTTGTGTGTGAGACTGGCTGCGGAGTTTGCGCCCAAGATCTACTCAGAGAACCAACTCAGACAGACCAGAAGCAACCCAAGCCACTGGGCTGCTCTCTGATCCTCACCTCTGATCCTGGGCGTGTTAGAACGCCTGGGAGTGGAGCTTCCTCTAGGTGTTGTGGGACTAGCCTGCTTATTTATTTATTTATTTATTTATGTATTAGGTCTAAATTATTTTGTCTTTATTTTTTTCTTTATTAGATATTTTCTTTATTTATATGTCATAGGATATCTCCTTTCCCAATTTCCCCTCTGAAAAAAAGAAAAAGGAAAGAAAAGAAAAAGGAAAAAAAAAAAAAGAAAAGAAAAAAACAAAAACAAAAACCTTGTTCCCTCCCCCTTCCCCCTGCTCACCAACCCACCCTCTCCTATCTACTGGCCCTGGCATTCCCCTACACTGGGACATAGAACCTTCACAGGGCCAAGGGCCTTTCCTCCCATTGATGACCAACTTGGTCATCCTCTGCTACATTTGCTGCTGGAGCCATTAGTCCCACCATGTGTACTCTTTGATTGGTAGTTTAGACCCTGGGAGCTCTGAGGATACTAGTTAGTTCATATTGTTGTTCGTCCTAAGGGGCTGCAAACCCTTCAGCTCCTTGGGTCCTTTCTCTAGCTCCTTAACTGGGGACCCTGTACTTAGTCCAATGGATGGCTGTGAGCCTCCACTTCTGTATTAGTCAGGTATTGTCAGAGCCTCTCAGGAGAGAGCTATCTTGCCGGCATCCACAATAGTGTCTGGATTTGATGGTTGAATATGGGAAGGATTCTCAGATGGAGCAGTCTCTGCATTGTCCTTCCTTCAGTCTCTGCTCCATAGTTTTTTTCTGCAACTCCTTTCATGGGTATTTTGTTCCCCCTTTTAAGAAGGAATGAAGTATCCACACTTTGGTCTTCCTTCTTCTTGAGTTTCTTATGGTTTGGAGATTGTACCTTGTATATTCCGATATTCTGGGCTATTATCCACTTATCAGAGAGTGCATACCATGTGTGTTCTATTGTGGTTGGGTTACCTCACTCAGGATGATATTCTCCAGATCCATCCATTTCCCTAAGAATTTCATAAATTCATTGTTTTTAATAGCTGGGTAGTACTTTTTTGTGTAGAGTCTCAGGTAGATGAGGCTGGCCTTGTGTTAGCTGTGTTACTAGGGATGACCTTGAATTCCTGATCCTTCACCGCATTGCTCTAGTGCTGCGACCACAGGCATATGACTCTGTACTTGGCTTTAAATGTTCATAATTTTGAAGACCACAATGTCAAAAAACATTTTCTAACCCTTCTGATTTTTTTGTTTGTTTGTTTTAAAGTTGAAGAAAGTCTGTCTATGAACCAAGTTAAACAAGAACCCAGTGAACCAACACTGTCTACAGAAGCAAAAACTCCTGGACTGTAAAAAAATATCTGCTACATAAATAAGGTGTTCAGAATTTACAGCTTTGGCCCCTCCAATGTCTTAGTAGGTGGAGATTGTCAGAGATGGTGTATCAGTCACTGGACCAGAACTGGAGGATGGGCAGTTTTGACTTAAAACTCCAATATTTGTTGCCAATTATATATTTGTATTTCCCTTAAGAAATATTTTACTTTTATTTTGTATTCCTATAATTTTTGTATTATCCAGTAAGGCAAATATTTTAAAAGATCATATAAAGTTATCCACAGTAATTTAGTGTGAATGCAAATAGTTTTCTCACCCAGTTTTGGTTCTTATAAGACAGAAAGGACCAACAATAAAAGCAGTATATGAGCACATGAGTAGGCGTGTCAGAAAATTTAAAGTTGTAAGAATAGAACCAACAGGTGAGAGACTGTTTATCATCTGTTTATTTGGAAAGATAGAGCAATAGATTTCTATGGTAGCAAAGAGCCACCAATCACATCTCTCAATACTGCATTTGCAGTTTATCCTTGGCTTTATATTTTTAACTGTAAATGAATGATACTAAAGGTCACCTGTCAGAGATTTCAGTGACTTGGTAAGTATTAAAACATGAAATGAATCAGATAAATAACATAAATGAATGTGTATGACATGTATTTTATATGAGATTGGAGGTAAATTCTTACCTAGGAATAGAAACATGAAAAATTCAGAGAATTGTGGGAAATGTTAGAATTCCCTATTATTTATAGATCATTTGAGGGAACTTTTGATGGTAGCAAAATTGTTGTTGTTCTTTTAAAGATTCAGTTTTGATTAGAAAATAATTTAAATAGTATTTACATTTTTCTGTACTAGAGTTCTTACTGAATTGATAGAATTACGATTTATATATTTCAAGGTAAGTATATATAGCTTAAAATTTAGTTCATATTTGAAACTTAAAAATGTCTGATCTGATATTTGCTCACTGACTAAGTATATTTATATTTATACCTAGTACCAAATAACTAGTAGTCAGTATGTTCAGTATAAACTTGTTTTTATGGAAGATTGACTAGGTAGAAACTTCAGCTGTTACTGTCATGAAATGAACCTACCTGAATGTAGCGGTACACACCCGTCATCCCAGCACTGATGAAGCAGAGGAATTGGATTGTAAATTCAAATTAGCCTAGGCTATATAGCAAGACCTTACGAAGAAAGAAAGACGGGATCACCTACAAGATTCTTTTTCTGGAAACTCATTTGTGAGTTATTTAAATTTTTATTTTTAAAAATAAGAATTTCAAGTGGATATTAAAGTTTAATATTCAAAGCACAAACGATATAATTTGAAATTTGTCCTTAATACTTTACATGGATTGACTTTCCTAAAGTCTAATTTCCCACCATTCACTTTGCTTTAGGTACATGACCTGTACCTAAAGGTAAAGCACTATTATTTAAAAGTAGGCAAAACTCTAAAATTCATTATCTTTACATCCATATCTTAGTCAACAAAAAGCTTATTCTATCTTATTGAAAGCAAAGTTCATATATAATTATATATATGACTGTTTGTAGGAACTGCTTTTCTTTTTTTAAAGAAAGAACTGAAGATATCTGTTATCAGTATTTATAGCAGCAGGCTACTAAACATGAATATATTACACTAAGTTTAATACAACTTGTAGTCACTTCAAAACCCAGGTTTTCCTAGCCTGTGTGTACTTAAGAGGAATGAGATCCAATTAGTGTGTAGTTTAGGACTACATTATAGGTAGTGCTCTTTTGTTATCCGTGTTATAGAAACTGTTTTTCAAGAACAGATAGGTTTTCATCTTCCAATAATGATTATGATTTATTACTAAATATTTTACTCACTGAGCAGTATTCTCTTGGAGACATTCCTTTTTTATTTGGATTGCTAAGGAGAAATACTTGTTAAGAAACAAACTAGTCGGTTTCCAGTGAGGAGACAAAGAGCAGAAGATCCAGCGGTTACTATGTAACCAGGAACAAATACAGTGAAAATATGTTTCTGTCACTTCATTCCACCAGGCAGAGTGTCCCAGTGAGCTCAGGACTGCCAGGCAGAGTGTCCCAGTGACCTCAGGACCACCAGGTAGAGTGTCCCAGTGAGCTCAGGACCACCAGGTAGAGTGTCCCAGTGAGCTCAGGACTGCCAGGCAGAGTGTCCCAGTGAGCTCAGGACCACCAGGCAGAGTGTCCCAATGACCTCAGGACCACCAGGCAGAGTGTCCCAGTGAGCTCAAGACCACCAAGTAGAGTGTCCCAGTGAGCTCAGGACCACCAGGGCTACAAAGTGAGACCCTGGAAGAAAGAAAAGAAAAAACATATTTCTGTCACTTCATTCTGTTTGAATGGGTCTTCTGTTAATATGTTTTATCATGAGAACAGAAAGTTACATATGTTCTTCCCACAAACCAAAAGAAAACAGAAAACTGAACACTTAAATCTCTAATTGTATATTCTTGCTTTTTTTTAGGTAGAAATTGGAACTATTAATATTTTTGTGTATTTAAATACATAGTTTTTAAAAATGGTATCTAAATGAGTTTAAAAATTCATTTGTCTTCTAAACTCATGTATAGTCAGAACATGCCAGTGTTGGCTAAAGGTGCTTAGTATCAGTTTTGTAAAGATGTTTACATATTTAAATGTTTAATTCTTTACAAATGTACCAGATCTTAAACAAAAGTGTATAAAAATTTCAGTATCTGTATTTGGCATTCTCTTAACACCTGCCCAGCAGAGTTTGACAACACCCTTTGGTTCCAGTATTACACGATGTAGTATCTGTAGTGGAAAGCTGGACATTTAAAATGAGCAGCTAGAAATTCATAATCTAGCCTGTCTTTTTTCTTTGTAGTTTTCATGTTCCAAACCTCCAAGCAAACTTTGTATATACACCAGGAAATTATAGATAACCAACCACAGGAGACTTTTCCCCCAGTAGTAATTTTCTATGTAAGCAGCCAATGTGCTTAGAAAACTTTAACATTTTACGCAAAGCGAATGTTTCCTAACCGTCACAGAAGTGATGGTTGAGATCCGGTCCTGCATTGAAGTTTTTAATTTTAATCCCTAGCTTGTGCTTTATCTTGTTTATATCCTGTCAAACTATATGCTTAATCATGTGGGTATGAGACAGTGCTTACGTTATACTAGGTTTGTAAAAAGATCTCAAAATATGTATGTATATATTCTAACTTGATGTACAGTGTTCTTATTATAATGTAATTTTTTATTAAAAATTTCTACCGGGCAGTGGTGGCACACACCTTTAATCCCAGCACTTGGGAAGCAGAGGCAGGCGGATTTCTGAGTTCGAGGCCAGCCTGGTCTACAGAGTGAGTTCCAGGACAGCCAGGACTACACAGAGAAACCTTGTCTCAAAAAACCTAAATAAATAAATAAATAAATAAATAAATAAAATTCTGTTTTTTTCTTATGTGTTAATTTTTGAAAATCTGCTTTTCTTGGAGATAATGAAAGGTTTTCATTTTAAATAAGATGGTAATAAATGCTTTAGTATCTGAGATTTTTGACTAGAGGTTTATAGCAGTTTGAAGCCTAATAGTTTTTAAGGATTAACAACCATTAGCATACACACACACACACACACACACACACACACACACACTCACACAGAGCTTGATGAGTAAAGATTCAAGTGTGATGACCTGAGTCACACAAAAACAAATGTGAAGGTGGAAGAAGAGAACCTACCCTACAGTGTTGTCCTCTGACTTCCACACATGCACACCCACACAGTATTAATTTACAAAACAAAAATTTTCATGCCAGCAATATGGCTCAGCATATAAAGCCACTTGCTGTTAAGCCTGATCACACTGGTTTAGATTCCCCTGGGTCCACAAGGAAGGAGAGTACTGACTGCTGCTGGTTGTCTTCTGATAACTTCTCACCATCAATGATCTGAGGCTTATACACCTACATACATGGATAATGAATTCATAGATACTAGCAAACTTCAATAGGACAGCATTGTATGAAAACATCCAAGTCATTTTTGACTCTACATGTGGTATGATGATATGTTCAAATACTACTTCATATATTTTAAGTGATAACAGAATTGTATGATTAAAAGAGAAAGAAAGATCATTAACCTTTCCCCTTCTTTTTTGATTTTTCTACTCTGCCTTATCTTTAGAACAATAGAAAATCCTGGGCTTGGATGTGTCTCAGTTGATCAAGTATTTGCCCTAAGTGTGAGATGTTCAACTCGCATACTCAGCATGAACACACACACACACACACACACACACACACACCATACATACAATAATAAATTAATTTGAAAAAACAACAAAAGGAAGAAGATTTAATACAAAACATACATAAAATGTGAAGATGGGCTGGGCGGTGGTGGCGCACGCTTTTAGTCCCAGCACTTGGGAGGCAGAGGCAGGCAGATTTCTGAGTTCGAGGCCAGCCTGGTCTATAGAGTGAGCTCCAGAATAGCCAGGACTACACAGAGAAACCCTGTCTTGGAAAAAAAAACAGCAACAACAACAACAAAAGTGAAGATGGTTTTGGGAGAGGAGCCTTGGGAGGCATCTATGCAGATAGTTGCATAGTCAGCACAATTCCGCAGCCGGCCCTGCGGACTAAGGGCTTTGGATTTATTTTTGTTCATAAACTTAGTACTAGTCAGTATATATTTTTCTCCAATCAGATTAACAGTGACAGAGAACTTGCTGAGAGCTAGATAGTTTTACTTGTTGGATATAGAATAATTAGTAAGATTTAATCTTATTCATGGAGAGGTGTAGACAGAAATATAATCAAATATTCCCTAGACATTCCTTAGCAACAGCCAATCAAGATGAGTCGGAAAGTTCCAGATGTACTTTCAGACCCTTTGTGATTGCTCATGGTCTTGCCTCCGAGCACCCACCTGCCAGCTCATAATAGTCATTCAATTAGATGCTTGTCAGGCTAGAAACCTTGCTTGCTTGCCATTTCCTATAAAGCATTGTCCTGCTGAGGGCTCAGGGCTTCACCCCCCTGTCCTGCTGCATCAGTGGCAGTGGTGAGCCCAAGCTCCAGCTTGAATAAAGTCATGGGTTGCATCGGAATCGGCTCCTTAGTGGTCTTCTAGGTCTCGAACTCTTCCTGAGTAGGCACACCACCACCAACAGACAATAGCTTTAGTGGCTTCTGAGTACTTGTTCGAACGACACAAAACACTCCCATAGGTGTCCCTGTTTGAGAACCTAAGGCAGTGTTTTATGTAGTTCACATAAGTACTCAGGGATCTCTATGTTTCTCCCCTCTATCCACCTTTCTTTCCTATCTAGTGATAGGGGAGAGAAGGGGAAGGGGAGATAAAGGGTGGGAAAAAGAAGAACACACAAAGTAGCTAAATCCAGCTACAAATCAAAGTATTTATCACAACCAGATTTTATTATATATTAACAACTCATGTGATCAAAATTCACTGTAAAAGAAAATACTTTCCTGTCACTTTAGAAAATTCAGGTAAGGTTCTCTGGGACCTTCACTAATATAAAAATCTGGTAACTAATGTATTTCTTTCAAACTATTATCAGCATTGAAATTTTATTTTCTAATTACCTAGACTTCTGAGAGCCTTTGTGACAAAGCATTTAGTTTTAGAAATGCTAAAAAAGCTGGGCAGTGGTGACTGAATGCCTTTAATCTCAGCACTTGGGAGGCAGAGGCAGGCAGATTTCTGAGTTCAAGGCCAGCCTGGTCTACAGAGTGAGTTCCAGGACAGCCAGGGCTACACAGAGAAACCCTGTCTTGAAAAAACAAACAAACAAAAACAAAACATGTAGTTCACACATGTGGTGGCATGCTTTGGAGTTCAGATCTTCATTACTTTGAAAATAATTTATAATATAAAAACGTTGAATTTGTCACATACTTTTATTGCATCTATTAAGATTTTATTATAACAAGTATATATAATTATATACAATACTTTTTATAAGTGTGATAATTCTGTAGTTGGTTTTATTGGTGAAACACATGGGCTGATTTTTGAATGGTTAGGGTAGTGTTTATTTGTTCCATTTGAAGTTTCTCCAAGGTATACACAAAGAATTTGTTGGGATTCTACAAATCCTATGTATAAGCAAAGGTGCAGAGAAAATACTAACCCATTAGGAGAGAATAAGACCTCTACCACAATTTTTGAGCCAAATTTGAAGCAAGCTTTATTAAATACTGGCCAAGATGCTGGACACTGGCAAGGTCCATACCTGGAATTCCCAGAGAATGGCCACAAATTATGTTAGTTCCATGCTTATAAAGATAAAACCCATAAAGCTACCTACTTCCCACCTTGGTCCAGTCAGGGACAAGCATCCATCCTGACTGACTTCTTGCCTATGTACCACCCACATATGAAAGATCAAGCACAGCCTGTGCAGTTGGGGCAACCAACCTTGTTTACAGAAGTGAGAACATGTGGCTTGTTATCTTACATGAATAATAGCCCCAACATTGTAGGAAGGTATCTGTCCTGAAGAAGGGGAGGCTTATGGGTCTGTCTGTTCTTGGGCAAGTGGGGCTTTCAGGTTAGCGGCATCTTTGTCTTATAGATCTCTCTCTTTTTTTAAGAAAGATTTATTTATTATATGTAAGTACACTGTAGCTGTCTTCAGACACTCCAGAAGAGGGTGTCAGATCTCATTATGGAGGATTGTGAGCCACCATGTGGTTGCTGGAACTTGAACTCAGGACCTTTGGAAGAGCAGTCAGTGCTCTTAACTGCTGAGCCATCTCTCCAGCCCCTATAGATCTCTTAAACACCGTAATTACAACTTAAAACATAACTTTAGTCCCAATGAAATTTCCGAACTAAACTGTTCCATAGGCAGATAGAATAATTTGTTGGGGTGGAGAGTTGGGGGCTGGGCAGAAAGAAGAGCAGCATGGTGGCAAAGCAAGTAGATTTTTATAAAACAGTCCCCAGGGTGGGGCTCTGGCTGGATATGGGCTGTCTAGATTGACTTGGGAACTAGGTGCCCTTGCCTAAGGTAGTTGACCTTTATGAGCTGGTTAAGGGAGGTTTCTGGAGGATTAGGGAAACTTTCTATTGAACAGAAAGCACCTTAAGAGATCTGCTTTTCTAGTAAACAGAAACCTTCTGGCTTGTCACCAGCACTGCCCTCCTGGACCTGACACTTAGGTCTTCCATTCAGTGCCAAACCACTCTGCAAATCTATCATACCAGTTTACATGCTCATTACCTTGCATGACAAATCCAATCTTGTTTTTTAAACAGTAGTATCAGGCTTTCTAAAAGTAGTAAGCACATACTGATTTCCATGTATGAGTTTTCCAAGAAGACATTAAAAAAAAAAAAAAAAAAAAGCCGGGTGGTGGTGGCACATGCCTTTAATCCCAGCACTTGGGAGGCAGAGGCAGGAGGATTTCTGAGTTTGAAGCCAGCCTGGTCTACAGAGTGAGTTCCAGGACAGCCAGGGCTACACAGAGAAACCCTGTCTTGAAAAAACAAAAAACAAAAAAACAAAACCAGAAACCTCCTGCCACTTGATTGGGATGGTGCCTACATACAAAAGGACCCAAACAAGTCCAACTTATCAAGTCAGTTTACTGATTACTTTCAGAGAGTGGCAGCTTCCTCTCTTTTCACTTACCAAGCTCTGATCTTACAGGCTCTAAGGTTATTCAGCAATGTATTAGTAAGGTTTCTCTAAAGGAACAAACAATTGAATGTGCATACACACACACACACACACACACACACACACACACACACACACACACACACACACACACATTTATTAGAATGGTCTGTAGGCAGTGGTTTGAATAACCCCACGATGGCTATCTCAAGCCAAGAATCCAGTAGTAGGGATGGATCAGTAGTCCCAATTTAATTCTGGAGACCCAGAGAAGTCCTAGAAAGCTGTTAGTCTTCAGTGTGCACTGGAATCCTGAAGAAGTGCATTCTAATACCTAACTATCAGTAGAGGAATTCATAAGCTACAGAACAGATGGACTTTCCTTGAAGAGAAGGCAGGCAAGCAGGTAAAAGGCAAAAGCTTTCTTTCATGTCATTTCACGGGGGCAGCTGCTAGAAGGTGTGGTCCAGAGTTAGGGCAAGTCTTCCCACCCTAAATGATCCAGATTTAGGGTGAACCGTTCACCCTTAAATGATACAGTCAAAAAAATTCCTCCCAGGTCTGCTCAGATGCTTGGAGTTGTTTTGTTTTGTTCTGTTTTTTGATTTTTGTTTTCAAGTTGGTTCCAGATGTAATCAAGTTGATAACCAAGATTAGCCATCCCAAGCACCCAGCAGAGGGCAGAAGCAGACCAGGCCTAAAATAGAATTGTATGTTGGGGATCACAATATCTTCAACTTAGCAGGAAAAAAAAATGATAGTGCAACCCAATCCCTTTTTCTCCCCATCTCCCACCAGTATCTTTCTTTTCCAACCCATTCCCTCTACTTTCATGTCATATATGATTTTATGTACCTATATAGAATCTACACAATCAAGAGAAAATGGGTAATATCTGTCTTTCTGGAATCTTGAGGGTTTCCATGAAACACTGTCAGACCACAGGAAGGATGGACAGTTTTCTATTGGTGTGGTTTGAATTAGCTTCATTGTATAGAATAACAGGCTGCTGCTGGGTAACTTTATCTACCTAGAATTTGGAGGGCAACTATGTTGGGAGATGTTTTTGTGTATTGTGTATCCAAATGCTGGTTTCTGTACCCAAAGATCTGGTTGCAGTCTCTCATGAAGCATCTCCCCACTCAGTATTTTCTTGTTGTTGTTGTTTTGTTTTGTTTTGTTTTTTTCAAACAGGGTTTCTCTGTGTAGCCCTGGCTGTCCTGGAACTCACTCTGTAGACCAGGCTGGCCTCGAACTCAGAAATCCTCCTGCCTCTGCCTCCTAAGTGCTGGGATCAAAGGCGTGTGCCACCACCTCCCAGCCCCACTCAATATTTTGTAAATCATTTTTCTCCGTAACCTTCTGCTTGGTTAAAGAAAGAGCTGAAAAGTCAATAGCTGGGCAAGAGAGGAAAAGGCAAGGCTTCTGGCCCAGGGAGAGTGAGGAGGGTCTCAGGATGGGGACCAGGGAAGCCAACATAGGGTAGGGACATAGATGAAGAAGGATGACCCAGGGCAAGACTAAGATGACAGGTAATGGGCCCTGTGGCTGGGAAGTAGGCCAGGCCAGCATAGTCTGGTTAGAAAATCTGAGTATCTGCCTCGCTATAGCACCTGAAGCTTTTAATAAATATGAAGGTCTCCTTGTCATTATTCAGAGCAGAAGTTGGCATAGAAAGCCTACACTTTTACACAACTATCTATGAAAAGTTTAATTGTTTGCTAAAGACTGAGCCCAGGGCCTTGTTTATTATGCTCAGCACACACTTTTACCATTGAGGTATATCCTTTGCCCCCTTAGTCTTTGTTTTTGTTTCCTTGTTTCTTTGTTTTTGTTTTTTCAACACAGGGTTTCTCTGTGTAGCCCTAGCTGTCCTGGAACTCACTCTGTAGACCAGGCTGGCCTCGATCTCAGAAATCTGCCTGCCTCTGCCTCCCAAGTGCTCTGTAGACCAGCATGTCCTCTCAAATTCAGAGATCTGTCATCCTTTGCCTCCTTAAGTGCTGAGATTCAAGGCCTGAACCACCATCACCAAGCATTGTTTTATTATTTTGAGATAAGGTCATACTGTATATACAGACTTTGCTGGCCTGGAACTCAATATGACCAGACTACCTTTGAACTCACAGAGATCTGCCTGTCTCTCCTTCCTTAGTGCTGGGATTAAGGAATGCAAAGACCCCTCTTAATCTTAATGTAACTCAAAAGACTAGTAACTTTTCCTTCTGTAGTTAGTTTGGAAAATAACTACCATTTCACTGTGCCAGAGAAGTAAAACTTTGGCATGTGACCCAGCAATTCCATTCTTTGTTGTAAGGCAAATGGACTCACATGGATGCCTGCGTGGCATCTCTAATTGCAGCGTTATTCACAATAGCTAAGGAGGGAAAATAGCCCAAGTGTTCATCAACAGATGAATGGATAAACACAATATGGCATGTACTTAACATGGAATATTTTACACGAACAGAAGAAGGAATTACTAAGACATACAATAGCATGGATGAACTTTGAAAATTATGCTGAGTGAGCTAGGTACAAAAAGGCAAATATTATTCCATGAAATGTGTAGCATAAGAAATTTCATAGAGTCAGGCAGTGGTGGCACATGCCTTTAATCCCAGCACTTGGGAGGCAGAGGCAGGCAGATTTCTGTGAGTTCAAGGCCAGTCTGTTCTACAGAGTGAGTCCAGGCCAGCCAGGCCCACACAGAGAAACCCTGCCTTGAAAACAAACATACAAACAAAACAAATCGAAACAAGAAAAAGAAAAAGCAAAACTTTGTAGAAATGCGAAGTAGGCAATAGCTTACAGGGCTTAGGGAGAGAGAGAGAGAAATGAATTATTAATAAGGGGCTATCAAGTGCAGTTGTTTGAATGAGAATAGCCTCCATAGGCTCATATGTTTGTATGTATGGTTCCCAGTTGGTGGACTATTTAGGAAGGATTAGAAGGTGTGGCCTTGTTGAAAGAGGTGTGTCACTTGGAGTGCGCTTTGAGGTTTCAAAAGCCTCCATCATAGCTCCCCCACCCCCTGTCTCTACTGCCTTTAGATCAGGATGTAAACTCTGAGCGTCTGCTCCGGGGACATGGCTGCCTGCAATCATGCTTTCCACCGCAGTGATCATGGACTAACACTCTGAAGCTGTAAACAAGCCCCCAATTAATGTTTTCTTTTGTAAGCTGCTTCAGTCATGGTGTCTCAGCACAGCAACACAAAGTTTCTGTCTGAAGATATATACAGTAGTGATAGTTGTGAGCATAGTAAATGCCACTGAATGACATGTCGGTTTTGAGTGGACATATAGGGTAGGATTATGGTTGTTTTTTCAGAGAGTCAACTTCGATTTCCAGCACCCATGAGATGACTCACAACTGTCTACAACTCAGTTCACAAAGATCTGGTGCATTCTTCTGGTCTCCAAAGGTTCCCAGACAGACAAAACACCCAGACATACCAAACGAGGAAATAATTTTTTAAACGGACATGATAAAAACTGGTCATAAACAGCAAAGTTTATTACAATAATAAAAAAATCAAAATCTTTTTTAAAATTTTTTAAATTTATTTATCATATATAAGTACACTACAGCTGTCCTCAGACACACCAGAAGAGGGCGTCAGATCTCATTACAGTTGGTTGTGAGCCACCATGTGGTTGCTGGGATTCGAACTCAGGACCTTTGGAAGGGCAGTCAGTGCTCTTACCCGCTGAGCCATCTCAACAGCTCTCAAAATCTTTCTTTATGGTGAGGTTCTGAAGGTATCATCCTTTTGGGATTGGTCTTGTGAGCTGCGTATCCAGATGTTGAGTTCTGTGCCCCAAGATCAGGTTGCAGTCTGGACATGGGCATTAGACTGACCAGTGTGCTGTAAAGAATGCTCCCCAATAATCTCTGATTGGATGGAACCTGTGACTGGGCAGGAGAGAGAGGAAGGGAGCACTTGAGATCAAGTACAGGAGTCTCAGAGACCACGAGGAGAAGGAAAAAGGTAGGGGGAAGAGGAGGTCACCATGAAGGAAGATGGACCATGAGGATGGACCATGAACTCATGGCCAAGAGAAAACTGCCTGGGGGACACACATGGAGCAGAGCAAACACAGCAAGACTCAGTGGGCAAGTAATTAGCTTGTTAATAAAAGTACCAGGTTTCTGTGTCTTTTATCAGGAGCTATACTGGCTAGAGTGGAGACAGACTCTCCCCCAAAAAGTTACTTCTAAATCATCTCTTGAAACCTGCGTAATTCTCCATTGCAAAATACAGTTGAATTTCAGCATTAAAATTTACTGAATGTGGTAAGATTTCTTATTCTTTACAGAGTGTTGGTTAACACTTTGGGGAAGGGTGTGCCCATGTATGTGTACCCGTGCCATGACGTGACTGTAGAGGGGTCAGCTCCCTCCTTCCACGGTGGCTTCTGAGGTTCTGAGCAGACTTGGATTGTCAGGCTTGCTTGGCAAGCACTTCTACCCACTGAGCATCTCAGCCTGGCCCAAACAGGTTTTGATGATGATTATGTATTAGTCTCCTTTTTATAGTATCTCATCTCTGTCCTGATGTATTTGATCATTAATGTATGGGTCTTCTAATCTGTATTCTTCTGTTCCATAGCTCTATTAACTCAGTAATTACCCACAAGCATTGATCTTCTTGAAGATCACTTTGGTTGATTTCGGCTATTTTCTTGTTTGCTGCCTCATATATAAAGATTATCTTGTTTTGTGTGTTTATGCCCATTTTGAATCACTTTTTCTACCTCTGGCATTCACCCAAAATTCATGCTGTTGTTTGAGACAAAGTCTCATATAGCCCAGGCTGATCTTAGACTCACTGTGTAGCTGAGGTGTCGTCTGCGCAGGTTTCCCGCCGGCAGGAACACACGGACACACACAGGATCCTTCTGCAGCAATTGTTTATTACATCTTCCAGAGGGCGACCCCAACCCCCGAAAAGGCACTGCTTATATATGCCCTGGAGCGGCGTGTTCATTCTGATTGGCTGTTTACTCAGGAGCGTAATACGCCCCGGGATGGCTCGTGACTTGGCGCGCTCTGGCCCTAGGCACATGCACAATTCACCTGTCTGCTTGCTATCACCGCTCACCGCGGCTCTCTACACTGAGGATGTCCTCAAACTTCTGATCCTCCTCCTTCTACTGCATGGGTGCTAGAATTATAGGCTTATGGCATCATGTCTACCTTATGTGATGCTAGAGATTAAATCCTGGACTTGGTGTATGCTAAGCAGGTTCTCTACAAACTGAGCTACAGCTCTACCCCAAACATACACACACACACACACACACACACACACACACACACACACGCACATTCACACATATACACACACATTCACACATACATACATACACACACATATACATACACACATACACACACACACACATACACACACACATACACACACACACACACGTATATATTTGTATTTTTTTTTCCTAGACAGGGTTTCTCTGTGTAACCCTGGCTGTCCTTGAACTCATTCTGTAGACCAGGCTGGCCTCGAACTTACAGAGATCTGCCTGCTTCTGCCTCCCATGTGCTGGAATTAAATGCATATACCACCAATGCCAGGCATAGCATTTACTTTAGAAATAGAAGAGAGGCAATATTTCAAAAATGTTAACCTATATCCCTTGTGTACTAGGATGGGCAGTAGTGAACCTCTTGTGGCTTGCAAACTGGAAGGCTATTTAGGCAAGCAGGGCAGTGAGCAGAAGAAACATCCATCTTCAGGATTACTTTTAGAGCACATTCACCAGGATGACCTTGTGGGAACTATGGAGACTCCCGGAGCTGGCTGGCAAAGCCTGCTGAAGGACAAGGCATCATCTATTTCCAGTGCTGGGGATGCAACTAGACCCACAGGCAATAATGCAGGCTAGGGCTTCACCTTCCTCCTGCTGCAGCTGTAATGAGTGAGTGGAGGACCCACCTGAAGGCTTTTCAAACTGTACACTACAGTTTGAAACTGTACTTGACACTTTTCAAACTTGACACACAGTCCTAGGAGGTAGCGTGCCAATGGCTGGATTTAGCCAAGAATGTTCAGCAGGACAAGGGCAGTTCTGTCTTTGGTGGTGAAATCAGGGGCTGCCCACGGAGAGAGAAAAAGTGGATGGTTTCAAGATGAGAGCAAACGGCCCTTGGCTCTCATACAGGTCTCCAAGACATGTACCTCATGGAAGAAAGGCACCATGAGTTGCTTGCCTCCCTCTGAGAAAGTCAAGTAGAAAAAAGGCTTACTGCCTTGTGCTGTAAGAAGCTGAGGATGTCTGCAGGGTCATCCCGACAACAGCGTATGTAGCTAAACTCTGTTCAGTATTTGGAAGTATCTAGAAGCCATCCATCCTGAGCAAGTTGGCACCTATGCAGGCCATGTGTGGTAGTTTGAATACCTCCATAGACTCATGTGTTAGAAATCTTGGCCCATAGGGAATGGCACTATTCGGAGATATGTCCTTGTTGGAGGAAGTGGTTTGAGGTTTTCCTACGCTCAGGTTCTGCCTCCTCCAGTCTTTGTGGAACAATCTCCTCCTGGCTGCCTTTGGATCAAGATATAGAACTCTCAGCTCCTTCTCTAGTACAATACCTGCCTGGATGGCACCATGCTTCCTACTATGATGATAATGAACTGAATCTCTGGAGCTGTAAGCCAGCCACAATTAAATGTCTTCTTTATAAGAGTTGCTTTGGTCATGGTGTCTGTTCACAGCAACTAAACCCTAACTAAGACATTAGGTATCTGAAGAACCTGTTGAAGAACCTCTCACCTACTGTCTGCGTTGAGAGGTTATAAATGATCTGAGAGGTTACAACTGTCTCCATGCCCCAGCATCAGTCAGAGAGAGGACAGAGATCTGGCGAGGCCTAAGAGACCAGGATGAGCTTTAAGACCCTCCAAATTCTGCTAAAGAGAGTTTCCACCTCTGTCTAGGACTTAGATAAGTAGCAGATCATTAAGTCCCAATCTACTGCACTACCATCTGAGTTGAGCCATCACTTCCAGCTCAGGACCTTCACTGTCTATGGGAAACCCACCTTCATAGCAGTGCCCTGCAGGAACATTCTGCCTTGCAGAAGAGCTATGAGCATTTCAGAGTTCCCTCTGCCTGGGGAAACTTGCTCACCTGCATGCCACACGGAAGTGCACACCACCCAGCATGGTCAACCCCTGTCCTCATTGTGGTGAGTTGACCTTGTATGACCTGGAACCCTCTAACCTGCTCAGCCAGGTTCACATACCCCTTTCTTCTCAGCACAAAGATACTTAAGCTCAGAGTGTAAGAGCATCTGGCAAGAACTTGTCAGCTACAGTTTCAGATGGCTACTCCAGATAAGCTGGAAGAAGGGAAGGTAATGTGCTGGGAGGGCAGAGGTGGACTTGGGGAGTCACTGGGATCATTAGAGAGATGTGTACAAAGGAAGGGAGCTTGTAAAGAGATGGACACAAACAATGGGAACCAGAGCAGCATAGATTCCAGCACTTGGGTGGTTGACACAAGAGGATTTTTCAAAGCTAGCCTGTGCTACACAGCAAGTACAAGGCCAGCCAGCAGAACTTCAAAGTATGACCCTATCTCAAAAAAGGTAAAAGTCTGTATTTAAAAAGTTCTAAAACTTGGGGCTAGGAAGATGGCTCAGTGGTTAAGAGTACTGGATATTCAGTTCTCAGCTCCTATACTCAGCTCATAACTGTCTATAACTCCAATTCCAAAGGATCCTTCCTGGTTTTCTAGGGTACCAGGCATACAAGTGGCACGCACGCAAACATACACACACACACACACACACACACACACACACACGTGTATATGTATGCATATGTATATATGTATATGTGTGCATATATATGCCTAAAATGAAAATAAAACATTTTATAAATTCCCCCTGTAATGGTCTTACATATTTTCTTGTGCCTTTCTCTATATGGTTGAAATATTTTAATTCTACATAAATTATTTACGTTTTTGTCTTTGTCAGTCTATCGATGCTTTGGTTTGCTTTGGCTGGCACAAATATTAAAATATGTTTTCCTGTGCCTGGAGAGATGGTTCAGCTATTAAGAGCACTAGTTCTTTCAGAGGACCTGGGTTTGAGTCCCAGTACCTGCATGTCAGCTCACAAGCATCTGTAACTCCAGTTGAACTTCAAAAATTTCTTTTTCTGGACACTCATGGTAGTGCATGCCATTAATCCTAGCACTAGGCAGACAAAGGCAGGAAGATCTCTGTGAGTTAAGGCCAGCATAGTCTATAAAGCAAGTCCAGGACAGCCAGGGCTCTTATACAGAAAATCCTTGTCTAGAAAAACTGAAACAAAATAAAATAATTTCTTTTTAAATAGTGAAACAATTATAGTTGAAATTGCTTAACATGTGTCAAATGGTGAAGTTAATTAGGAACTACTGGATCTGAGACCTATGTTTTTCCTTAAAATTCTTTTCTTTTCTTGTTTATTTTCAAGTCAGGGTTTCTTTGTCTTTAAAGTGATTTTTATTACTTCTTAAAAATTTGATCTATAAAGAAGTAAAATCCTATGAGTCATAATTTTAATCATTTACTCCCCAGAATCCAGATCTCAACATTTAAACTCAAGGTAATAATAATTAATCAACAGCATTGGTAAAATAGAAATAGCACAATATGCTAAAAATCAAATGAAGATGTCAAAACAGGTGTTTGCAAACAGTACCAGATACAGTTCCTAGGACTGCTAGTGGGTAAATATTAAGGAAGGCTGGGAGCCAGGAAATTACCTCAGTGGGTAGACATGCTTGTCACCAAGCCTGAAAACCTGAGTTCAGTCCGTGGGATTAAGGTAATAGGAGGAGACAAATGACTCCAAAGGTCACCTTCTTACACATGTGTGCTGTGGCACATGCACATACCCAAAATAATAAGTATAATTTAAAATTTAAAAAGCTCTGGAGACAGGTGGATAAGTGGTTGAGAGTGTAGACTACCCTTTTAGGGGACCCAGGAGGTTTCCAGCATCCACTCCAGTTCCAGAGGATGTGTACTGGCTAGTTTTTATGTGAATGTGACACATACTATGCCACAGACTGGGTTTGCTGCGGGAATCCCTTGTTCTGCGGGATGAGTAGAGTTCTGGTCAGGTGGGCAAAAAATTTGACAGCTGACAGAGTCGACACAAGGAAGTGCTGAATCTGAGTGTATTTGCACAAGGTGAAATTCAGGCTTATATAGTATACTGAAAACAGGACAGATGACATCAATAGGCAGATGATGGTCACATCAAGGTCAGTAAGATCAGGCATCCAGGTGCAAAGCAGAAGAGCAGTGGTGCCCTTCCCGCTGGGGCTCTCTTGACAGTCCCAAGCTAATTCTCTGGGTCTGTCAGAGGCAAGCACCAGGAAGACCCATTCTAGCAGTTCCTGAGAATGCCCTTTAAAGAGGGAAGCCCTTCAATTGCTCTCTGGTATGTAAAACAATTCTGTCCTCTGTGGGACTGCTCTGAGAATTCTAACTATGTTTACAGTTAGCAACAGTGCCTGACCTCTCTTGCTAACTCTGAGGACACCCTGTCTGATACGGCAGCTTCCTTATGAGAATTCCAAGCTACCAACAGCTTGGTATCAAAATTAGGAACACTGTGCTGGCCAGGGAACAATGTTTAATCTTAGTTTTAACTATTTATGAATCATTTCTTGGGGCACTTTTATGCCTGAATAAGAAGGCATGTTGGCTATTGGAAAGACTAATCTGGAATATGTCTGAGTTAGGAGATGCCAGTGACTGACTGAATACCCAGGAGGAAAGCTCCCTTTGAAGCCATACACTTCAGGTTCGTGATCAGGCCTTCAAGCCTGACATGCACACTTTACTGAAGTGGACTAGTGGGCATGGCAATGCTAGGGTCTTCTCAGAGGGATTTTTTTTTAAAAGGTTTGTTTATTTATATATGGGAGTACACTGTCTCTCTGTTCAGATACACCAGAAAAAGGCATTGGATCCCATTACAGATGGTTGTGAGCCACCATGTGGGTTGCTGGGAATTGAACTCAGGACTTCTGGAAGAGCAGTCAGGGTTTTTAACCACTCTAGTCCCAGGAGAAGGAATCTTATTTGAGAAAAATATTTCCATAGGATTGGTGTGTTCGTATGTCTGTGTGGTACTGTCTTGATTAGTGATTGATGTGAGAAGGCCCAGCTCACTTTGGGCAGTGCTACCCTCGGGCATGGGGTCCTGGATTGTATAAGAAAGCAGGCTGAGTAAGCTCTGGGGGAATAAGGCAGGAAGCAGTACTCCCCCATGGTCTCTGCTTCAGCTTCTACTTCCAGGTTTCTGCCTTGAGTTTCCTGACTACCCTTGGTGATGGGCTATTATCCAGAAAATAAGATTAAATAAACCCTTTCCTCCCCAAGTGCTTTTGGTCAGTATTTTATTACAGCAATAGAAACCTAAACTAAGACAAAATGTAATTAATACCCACGTCTGGTCTCCTTAGGCTCCAGGCACTCTCATGGTCCGTGTGCACACATGTAGGCAAAACATTGATCACTTCTTTGCGGGAGCTATCCCAAAAGTTGTTGCCTGTACATGGGATATGTTCTAGCTGGGCTGCCTTGCGTGGCCTCAGCGGGAGAGGATGTGCCTCACAGATATTTGATGTATGGGGGTTGGGGGATGCTCAGGGAATACTCAGAGGAGAAGGGGAGTAGAGGATAGGGACAGGAGTATGAGAGGGGGCAACCAGGTTTAGAGCAGTGAGCAGGATGTAAAGTGAATAAATAAAAAAATTAAAATTAAAAAATAAAAAATACTTTTTAAAAAAGAACTTAAAAGCGGGGGCTGGGAGACATGGTTCAGTTATTAGTGGTTAAGAGAAATTGCTGTTATTCTAGAGGACTGGAGTTCAGCTCCAGCATCCACATCAGGAGGCTCAACTGTCTGTAAATCCAGTTCTAGGAAATATGCTGCCTCTGGCTCTCCTAGGCACTTATACCCATACACACATATACACATATACCCATACACACATATACACATATACACATACACACATATACACATATACACATATACACATCCCCATGCACATATACACACCTACATAGTTAAAAATAATACAAATAAAATCTTTATTAGAAATTTAAAGAAATACCATACATTCTTTGTTTCTTACTATAGAAAATGTAGAGAAAATTTAATTGAGTTGTATGTTGTTAGTACAGCAGACACAGCAATAGAGATGGCACAGAAATATTTTTCCTGTGTGTATATGTATGCCGAATATATGTATGTATGTGGTATGTATGTATGTATGTATGTATGTATATGAGGTTCGTGGGCAAGTGTATGTGAAGATGCATACACCCATGTTGTGCACATTTGAGTCAGGGAAATATCAGGCTCTTCTCTATCGCTTCTCTATTCTATTCCCCTGAAGCAGGGTCTCTTGCTGAACCTGGAGCTAAGCTGGCTGGCCAGCAGGCCACACTGATCTTCTTGTCTCAGCTCCCACACGGTGCTTTGGTCACAGGCATGCACGTGGCCATACTTGGCTTTTAAACTTGAAGTTGGAGGATTAGAACTCAGGTCCTCATGCTTGTCAGCAACCACCACTCCCTACCTAGCCATCCACCCAATCCAATTTTATTTTTTCGTATTATATTGTTGTAAGAAAAAAATATTGCTAGATGTACAGTAAAGGCTTTTAGAATTTGAATCAGAGCAGTTGACCTTCAAGGGAGTAGCTTTCTTAAAATAAAAAATTAAAAAAAAAATCCCATCTCAAAATAGTCTATTCTCCATACTTTTTAAATGAGAATTTGAAAAGAAAAAAAAAGCTAATTCTTACAATTCCCTGTAATTTCCTTTCTTTTTCTCATTGAGTAAAGGTATTTGCTGTAAAAGATAGAAGTGAAATTTTAACTTTTCGTTAACTTCCTGCCACCATGAACAGCATGTTATCAATGAAAGGGAAATAGTTTTCCTTCATGTTTCAATCCAGTTTTAATTACTGTGTGTTCTCTCTGTCTCTCTGTCTGTCTCTGTTTTCAGTCTCTCTCTTTCTCTCTCTTTCTCTCTCTCTCTCTCTCTCTCACACACACACACACACACACACACACACACAGGGGGGGAGAGAGAGAGAAAGAGAGAGAGAGAGCATGTATACATGCATGCACACACATGAATGTTAACATGGGCAAGGTATCATAAGGTCTAAGACACACAGGGGCAAACAGCCATCCATAACTTCAATCACAGGGGATCCAATGCTCTCTTCTGCCCTCCATGAGCATCAGGTATGTACATGGTGTACAGATATACATAAAGGCAGAACACCCACATACATAAAATAATGAAGTTATTTTTAAAGTGTTTGTAACTGACAAAGAGATCCTATGAATGAAATTTTTCATCCTGTTATATCCATGCTTAAAAACTCTGACTGACACAGAATGGAATTTAAATCATTCAGGGACCCCTGAGCTGGTTGCTGTCTATATCTGCCCCCTATCCTCATCTCCTGGATGTTTCCACCAGGTAGACTGGTCAAATAATTCCTTCTCATACTGAGGAGGAAAATATCCTGGGAACCCAAGCTCTTCCCCAAGCTCTTCTCTGCAGAATTCTTTTTCTCTGGCCACGAAATGCCCACATTTCTTGAGGGCTCGACTTAGGCACAGTTCCCAGTAGGACCTCCTGGAATCACAGCGGTTACTTGCTGCATCTCTCTAGATTAAACCAGCTTTCCTCCTCTAAGAATCTCTTATTTGCTGGGTATGGTGGTGAATTCCTTTAATCCCAGCACTCAGGAGGCAGAAGCAGGCAGATCTCTAAGTTTGAGGCCAGCCTGGTCTACAGGGTAAGTTCCAGGATAGTCAGGGCTACACAGAGAAACCCTGTCTTGGAAAAACCAAAAGGAAAAAAGAAAAAGAAAAGAGGGGAGGGTAATCTGTTTTGATAAGAGAGTCTGTAAACAGGTGGCTGAGTAAGAGCTCTTTGGTTAACACCCACATTCCAACCAGTATAATCACAATCAGTGTGTTTTCGGGAACTTGTTTGACTAATAGATGGGACCTGCTAAAAAGGAAGGGACTGAATTTCCAGTGAGGAGACTTTCCCAACAAAAAAAATAAAAGGCTGAAGTGACTGGAAAAAAAAAGATCAACAGCTATTCTTAGATCAGGAACCTCCCCACAGGATCCAGGCCAGAGCAGGAAGATGTGAACTGTAATTAAAACATTGCTGGAAGCTCACAGTTGCCTTCTCTGTTAAAACATTCAGGGGAAGGAGGTCTGAGGGCGCTCTTCTCATACCTGAGACATTACCTTCCAGGAGTTCGATTACATTTTAGATCTTCTAGCAGAGAGGGGGAAGGAAGGGGACCGCTGTGAAATAAGCATTCTGGCTGTTGTTTTTTTTTGTTTTGTTTTGTTTTGTTTTGCTTTGCTTTGCTTTGTTTTGTTTTTTTGGTTTTTCGAGACAAGGTTTCTCTGTATAGCCCTGGCTGTCCTGGAACTCACTCTGTAGACCAGGCTGGCCTCAAATGGCTGTTGGTCTTAATAAAGCCCGCTGTCAAGAGAAACTGTTGGCTAAGATCTGGGTTTTCTGAGAGACCAGTTAACCTGGGGGAACAGAATTACCTGACTCCACCAGCCTTAGGCTTCTATATGAGAGAAGACAAAAGCTTAAGTCTAGTCTACCCTCGTCTTCCCGTTCCCTGTAAAGTAAAGACTGCCAAGAAGTACTTAGGAATTCACAGATCAGAGACATGGACTCCCTAAAAGACTGAAGTATTGTAACCTGCCTCCACACCTTAGTAGGCCCCCAGACCCTCTCACAACAGACTCCACAATGGAAGTACCATTCAGGCTGTAAACCTCCACACGTAGACACTACCACCTGCCAAAGGCCTGGTTCACCAAAGTCCACAGTTCAGGGAAAGTCTCTCAATGTACTCACCTTGCTTTTTTGGTTTGTGTAGTTCTACCTCTGGCTAACTGTTCTTGTGAACTGAAGGGTGTCTCCCCAGCATATGGTTTTTATGCTTAACAGCTCAGTGCTACATTGGGATACTCAACACCCAGTGTAGTCGAAGACTGGCTAGTAAAGGCTTTTCTATTAGATTAAACCCATGTCCCAGTAGTCTTCCATGGTGGATACCCTATAACCCTATAACATGTTTCAGGGTTCCTTGCCCCCATACCTGTCTTACCACACTGCTGAAGATGTACATACTAAGATGGCTTGGTATTCAAAACTGCAAGTTGTGTAAACTCCCAGAGTTCAGGTCTCAGAAGCCATGGAAATAGAGTGTTGTGTGTCTGTAAAGACAGTCCTCCTCAGGCAAGATGATAGGGGCAGAGAGAGGAAAGGCCCAAAGCTGGTAGGCCCACCAACCTTAAGAATGCTGTAAAGTAACAAAGACAATAGAGGCCCTCCTTCTATAAGGTGGAAATGGAGATCAGCTTCCCAAAACTGTCCTCTCATCTCTCCCAGACATCTCTCGGACCCCCATACACATGAAAAAAAATGAATTAATCTTTAAAAAGACAGATAGAGAAATATCTTTTGCCAAGGAAATCATGTCTAGCTATCAAGAAAAAAATAAGGACTGGAGACTTAGCTCCATTGGCTAAGTGCTTGCTTAATATGTGTGAGGCCCTGAGCTCAATCCTGATAAATGTAGCTACCTAAGGCGTGGTGGCTGAAGCCTATAATTCCAGCACTTGGAGGTTCAGGCAGAAAGGTCAGAAATTCAAGGTCATCCTTGGCTATACAGTGATTCAACACCAGCCTGTGATACATGAGACCCTGTCTAATTAAATTAGAAAGACAAAAACTTAAAAAGGTATTTTAAAAGGCAAATAAAAAATATATGAAGAGATATTAGAGAGGTCAAAATTATTCCCCTGGAAATTTAAAATAACTGATGACTTGCTTGGGAGACAACACTCAGCATGCAAGAACACACTGGCAATGAAAATAGAAAGACGGAAATTTCAAGGATAAAAGAGAGCTAGAGAGATGACTCAGTGGTCAAGGGCACCTTTTGCAGAAGGCCTGGGTTCAATTCCCAGTATCCACATGATGGTTCTCAACCATGCATAACTCCATTCTAAGGAGTCCCATGTCCTCTTGTGATCTACAAGGAAACCACATACTACATGCAGGCAAAATATTCGCACATAAAATAAAATGAATAAATCTAATTTAAAAATTAAAAAATAAAGATCAAAATAGAATAATAAAAAAGAGAAATGCCCCAGATCAAAGGCATTCTAGCAGAAATGAGTGACTATTGGTAGGCTGCGTGAAGACAGCCTTGTTAGTACACTGGACATGGCTGAGGGAACAATTTCTGAGCTTGAGGGAATGTCCATAGAAACTTCCAAACTTGAAAACAAAGAGAAAGAAGACTGAACAAAAGGATCAGAACATCAAAAAACAATAGCCTTATTTCACAACTACTATACGTATGCAATGGAAATCCCAGGAGAAGAAGGGAGTAGAAGCAGCATTCGAAGTAATAATGGCTAAGAATCTCCCCTAAATTGAGGACAGACACCATTCTACCCCCAGGAAGCTTAGAGAGCAGAGCAGAGACAGGATTGAGAAAAGAGGAACTTAAAGAAGCAAATGTGATGGTTTCCCAGTTCTATCCAATAGAAAGTGTTGTACATAGTAGAATCAAGTATCTGTTTCAGTGGGCAAGCTGCCCACAGTGGATGTGGTTGTATAGAGGCTGTTATATAAGATGACACTACTTATTAAGTTAACCCAGTTAATTTTACTTGTTTTAAATCCTGCACCAGCTACCAGGAGAATATAATTTGATACTTTGTACAGTTTCCTTTTCTGGTGCTGGGGATCAGTTTTTAGCATGTCAAGGTAAGTACTCTTCCACTGAGCCTTGCTCTCAGTCCCCATAATGTGATCTTTCCTATAGAAGATAAGGCCATGTGCAAAAGATTATGTATTAATTCAATTTATATATTAATTCTGAGGTTACATCTGGTAAATTAAGCCTTGGAGAGGTAAATTGAACTTCCTAGTTTTGCCATCAACTGAAAAGTTTTCTTTCTTTCTTTTCTTTCTTTGTTTCTTTCTTTCTTTGTTTCTTTCTTTCTTTGTTTCTTTCTTTCTTTCTTTCTTTCTTTCTTTCTTTCTTTCTTTGTTTCTTCCTTCCTTCCTTCCTTCCTTCCTTCCTTCCTTCCCCTCTCCCTTCCTTTCTTCTTTCCTTCCTTCCTTTTTCTCTTCTCTCTCTTCTCTCTCTCTCTCTCTCTCTCTCTCTCTCTCTCTCTCTTTTGGTTTTTCAAGACAGGGTTTCTTTGTAGCCCTGGCTGTCTTGGAACTCATTTGGTAGACCAGGCTGGCCTGGAACTTGGAGATACTGCCTCTGCCTCCTGAGTCTTGGATTAATGGCATGAGCCACCACCGTCCCCCCCTGGCTCACTGAGAAATTTTTTTAAGCGTAGGAATATCAACAGACTCACACAAGACCCTTTAAATTAATATGGAAGCCTCTTGCCAGTGAAAATTGGGCCTCAGTTGTGCTTTCAATATAAACATTTAGGCTATTTTAGAAGCTGCTGGATCACAGGCTTATTAGGAAAATGTGGTCTCAGGGTAGGAAACGTGTTTACCTTGAAGAACATCAGGAAAAGGGGACCTGCAGTTTCATAGCTGAGAAAGGCACATGTGGGCACTGATGCGCCTTTTCAGGGATCCAAAACTTGGGCCTGCTTCTGGGAAAACTGCTGTACTCATATTGATAGCTGAACGCTATCTAAAGGCAGAAGAGTGTCTCAAACTTAAGATGTAGCTAGGGTCTCCACTAACAGGCTCCTCAAAGACAATATGAAAATCTTTTCTTCCTCAGTGTAGTTTCAGTAAGGAAGTCAGTGAGGACACATAGCGATTGATGTGGTTTTATTTCACACGCACACACTATTTCTTCAAGGTTGAGGTTTGGTCTTTTACTGTGTATTTTAAAGCTAAGTGCGGGTCCCCAAGACCTCTTTCGCTCAGAGACTGTCCATAGACCCAAGTGAGCTGTGTGACCCTGCCAACAGCCAATAGCTGGGCAGAAGACATATAGGTGTGGGGGGAGGGGCTTAGGATTCCCAGGCCTTGGAGGGTTGGAGGAGAACCAGAAGGAGAAGAAGGTGAGGAGGAAGAAAATGTCACCATGGGTTAGGTGATCATGGAAATGTGTCCCTGAAGGCTGGCCCATTGGAGTTGAGAGCAGCCCAGATTGAAATATAGTAAATAATAACGAGGTTATTGATAGGAAAGTAGATTCTAAAAGCAGAGAAGGTGGATAACCGCTCAGCTTTTGTGCTGTTTAAGGCTTATTGTAAGTATAAAGGTTTTGTGTGCCTTTTATCCTAAAACTGAATGGTCAAAGGTAGAGTAGAAACCCCAGACTGGGATTAAAAATTTCTACAACACTTCAATATCTAAGTCAGTAGTTGTAAGGGAGAGAATATGAGACTAGGTAGACAATACATGTAGCTCCATCAGTATCACTTCTAAAACAAAGCAACATGCATCTTTTATGAACTGCACAGGCTGTAACTGAAGCATTGGTGTGTCCTGCAGCTTGTGTGGCTGCATTGCTGCAGTATCCAGCCCTATGGGTCAAAAATCAGCATTTAAAATGAAAAGATATATATTTTATAGCTGGGCATGGTGGCGCATGCCTTTAATCCTAGTACTCAGGAGGCAAAGGCAGGCAGATCTCTGAATTTGAGGCCAGCCTGGTCTACAGATTGAGTTACAGGATTATCCAGGGGTACACAGAGAAGCTTTGTCTCAACAAAACAAAACACAATCACCAAGAAAAAAAAGACCCAAAAAACAAAACCGAGGATTATTTTATGAGTGAGTCTTTTGCCTGTATGAGTGTCTGTGTACCACATGTGTGCCTGGAGCACAAAGAAGCTGGAAAAGGGCATGGGACTCCTGGAACTGGTGTTAACAGTCAGTTGAGAGCCACCATGTGGGTTCTGGGGATAGATCTTGAAGATCTCTTGGCCAGTTGAGAATAAGGTAATGGGTAAAGTGAGTAGAAGAGGGGGGCATAATCAAAAGTAATGAGATGTGTAGGAAGGCTGTTACAGCAATCTAGAAAAGACTTAGAACTCACTCATAGGTGATAGTGGTGGTGGTGGAATAGACAAATAGACAATTCTAGATATATTTTGAAGATACATTCTAATAATTGAAATGTATGAAGAAGATACTTTCTAGATTCTTGGCCATAGCAACTAGAAGTATAGTATATAGTGTTGCTGAAGACTAAAGTGTGGCGTCTCCTAGAGGGAGCGTTTTTTTTTCTCATTAGTCATCTCCTCAGCCAATGCTGTTGAACTGACCTCAAGGGCTTACTCCGTAAAAGTAACTTTTAATCGCCGGATATAATTGTGATCTCTGAGGCTTACTGCCTCCATCTGCTAACCTAGGCCTAGTCCTGGAAGCTTCTAGCCTCCATACAATCTAACCTAGGCCTAGAATGTTTTCATCTTCTGAGATTTACCGCTGAGTAAATTTGCCCTTTCTAGCTTTTTCTGAACCTTGCCTGGCTAGTCAACTCTTGTTCTGGCTCCAAACTACTCTCTATGCTAACTGATCTAATCAGGCTTCTGTCTGCCTCTCCTGAATTGCTTTGCCTGATTTCAAACCAACTCTAGCAATCTGGTCTAATCTTCTGGCTCCTTCTCATTCTCTGGCTTGTTCTCTCTCTGCACCTTATCTTTGTAAAATTCTTCCAGTAAAACTGCCTCCTTCTCCTTCCTCTCTTCTCTGTCTGCACCACTCTTTCAAGTAGCCTTGCTTTCCTCTCTCTTCTTGTGAGAGTTGGACATACCCTATTCTGTCAAATCTATCTCTGATTCACCACTTTCTCTGCTACTCAATTAGACATCACTTTCATACATGGGTGCTTCCTTCTACAAATTAAATTTATCTTCATTGCTTGGGATTAAAAGTATGTGCTAAGACTGAGCCACACAACTAGAGATAGTTTTTTTTTCAGCAAATAACACAATCTCAGGGTTTGCGGTGATAGAATACCTACCACGTTCTACCATTTGGATATACTGGAAGCTCTTTCCCCTAAACTTTGACATAAGTGACATGATAAGCCTGATAGACTTCAGCCTCTTAAAGTTTGAGTTGTGACATCATCATTGGCAACAGTAAAAGGTTTCTGGGCACACCACTACTGAAAGACAATTTAAAATCAAATGCTGAACTAATCTGAGATGTTTCTGTGTTATGTGACTTCCCTGCTGTCTTGATTCTGAACTCACAAGATTTCTCAGGGATTCCTGCACTTCACATGATATGTGTGAATGCTTCCTGAAATACCTTAGCTCAGGTCCAAGAATGCTAGATGTTATGACTTATGTGTTTCTACTCTATGCACAATGTTTTCTGTTTTTTGATGATTTAATGATGAAAAAACAAAGCCTTTTAATATTTTTCTGTCATTGTTCCTTAGCACATAAGTATCAAATTAGTATATCAAGATTGTATTTTGTTAGAATGTTGATTTTTAAAAATTGCTGTTTAGAATACTGCTAGAGATGGCTCAGTGGATGAAAGCCTGATGATCTAAATTTAATCCCTGGGACCTATACAGTAGAAGGACAGAACCAGCTCCCACTGGTTGTCCCATAACCACACACACTCACACACTCACACTCACACTAAATAAGCAAATTTATGTAATTTTAAAAACAGCTATTTGGGTTATGACCTGAGATTCATTTTAAAAAGCCCTTGAATAGGGACTGAAGATATGGCTCAGTTGCCACAGAGTGCTTGCTCAGCATGCATGAAGTCCCAGGTTCAATCCCAACACAACATAAACTGGACTTGGTAGAGCATTTCCATCATCCTAGCACTCTGGAAGTAGGAGATCAGGTGTTCAAAGTCTTTATTGGCTACTTTGACTCAATCTCAAAAAAAAAAAAAATCATAAAAGGAATTTTGACTTAGAATTAGGACAGAATTTCCAGCAAATTTTGAGATGGTTCTAAACATACTTCTGTCATTTAGAAACTATATTTGAGTGGTGTGTGTGTGTGTGTGTGTGTGTGTGTGCGCGTGCGCGCGCACGTGCGCATGTGCGTGTGCACCATGGCATTCCTGTGTAGAACAGAGGTCTTTGAGGGTAATCTTCTACGTCTACCTTACTTGAGACAGGGTATCTTGATGTATTTCCTTTGCTGTGTACCCCAGGTATTTTAGTCGGGGTTTCTATTCCTGCACAAACATCATTACCGAGAAGCAAGTTGGGGAGGAAAGGGTTTATTCAGCTTACACTTCCGTGTAGTTGTTCATCACCAAAGGAAGTCAGGACTGGAACTCAAGCAGGTCCAGAAGGAGGGAGCTGATGCAGAAGCCATGGAGGGATGTTCCTTACTGGCTTGCTTCCCCTGGCTTGCTCAGCTTGCTTTCTTATAGAACCCAAGACTACCAGCCTAGGGATGGTAACGCTCATAAGGGGCCCTCCCCCCTTGGTCACTAATTGAGAAAATGCCTTACAGTTGGGTCTCATGGAGGCATTTCCTCACCTGAAACTACTTTCTCTGTGATAACTCCAGCTTGTGTCAAGTTGACACAAAACCAGCCAGTATACCAGGCTAGTTCACTCTCTCACTTCTCAAAATTCTCCTGTCTCCACTTCCAACCTGTCAACAGGAGCAGGAGGATATTACAGGCATGAGCTACTACCACATGTGATTTTCTGTAGGTTCTGCAGATTCTGAATCAGGTCCTCAGCCAGGCAAGTGGCTGCATGCCTGTAGTCCCAGCCCTCTGGAGGCAGAGGCAGGCAGATCTTTGTGAGTTTGAGGTCAGCCTAGTCTACCAATCAAGTTTCAGGACATCCAGGACTGTTACACAGAGAAACCCCATCTCAAAAACCAAAAAATAAAAAGTAAAGCAAAACGAAAACAAACCAGAAAGAATCGGGTCCTCACACTTGACTGCAAACACCTTATCTACTGAGCCATCCTCCCCATCCTTGTGTACTATAGATTTATGAGTGTCAATATTCTCAGCAAAATGCTTATAGAAATTAAAATACAAGCCAACTTTAAAAATGAACATAGAAGATGCTATATGCCCTGCAATATTAAATAGTTAGCTCACATTAATTTTATATAAAATATACAAAATTGCTTTTATCTGTAACAAATGGTAAAATTACATGTTTGACAAAGAGTGGCTTAAAACATAAATTTCAGTATTATCATCAGTAAATGTTTGACTTGCATATCAATTTTATGTAGCTTTATACCCAGGGTCATTTAAAAAGTTCTCAGCCAAAAAGAGTCTAGAGTAAAAGCATTTTAAGAAGACCCATGCTAGACAACGAAGAAGAAAGTACAATTTAAAATGTAGTTTTTATACAAAAAGCTGATGGAGGGGCTGGAGAGAAGATCTACAATCCAAGCACCCATATGATGGCTAATGCCTGTCTGTAA
>JADRCD010226039.1:0-43068 GCA_019843815.1 Montemys delectorum
GAATTATCTTGATGACTTAGGGTAGCTGTATGGACAGTTCTGGGTTCCTGTGAGAGACCCCTTAGTGAGTATGATGGAGAGGAATTGGGGGAGCTTCTAATGTCAGCTCCAGGCCCCTACTTGAACACACACAGGTGCATGCACATAAATAGACACATATGAACATTCATACACACACAAAACACACTCACCATGCCTACAGATACACAATTTTTTAAATTAGAAATCATTGTCATTTAAAGTTTGAATTTCTCCTGGGTTTGGGTGGTAAGTTACCCTATAAGTTTACTAAATCAAATTAAAACTCAGACTTTCTTAAAATAGGGTATTTGGAGATCTATAACTCATCTTATACATATTGTGTAAATAATCAAACCGAACAGGAAAGGAGGACAGTAGCTCTCCTACATGCCAGCTTCATGTATGAAGAAGGCCAGGCACTTCAGAGACTCGCCAACATTCAAAAAGTTGCTGCTTTAAGAATTCTCAACTCAGGCTTCTGCAGTACTCAGCAGCATCTTGTTTAAGCATGTTGTTTCAATCTTCTCTGACAGCCTCCCCACACATGGTAGGCACCCGGGTATAATGAAACACTCCAGGAGCAGGAGAGATCTGGTTTCTATCCGACTTCTGCAAAAAACGAAGACGGCAAGGCTTGCCACTCAGTGTGTCACCAGGCATCAAGGACAGAGCTCACAGCAGTTGGGTCAGACCATTGCAGAGAACTGGCAAAAGGAGCTGCTTTTAGTTTTGAGTGATGAGTGAGTTGGCTAAAGGACAAAGGACAAAGGTGGGAAAGCAGCTGGATCCAGAGAGCATGTGAACCCCCCCCCCCCCCCCCCCCCCCCCCGCCCCCGCTACCAGAGCGCATCCTGCTTCCCTAAGGACCAAGCCAGCCGGACTGTTCGTTCATCCAGGCTGTTTCCCAGCCTTCCAAACTATAACCAGAGCTCTCAGGACAGGCTTAGCTAAGTTGCTTATTGCTGGTGGGAGCGATAGTGTCATAACACCGTGCTCATACTCTGATTAAGAGTCCTTCAACACAATCACCCCTTCCACTCAGTGAAAGCCTGTTTCACAGTTCTCCCAAGGACCACAGAACAGGCCCTCTCTCAGTTCCTCCACTTCATCTCCACAAATATCTTTGCTTTCTCTACTGCCGCCTTTGGCTTCTTGTTCTTTATCTCTCGTTGGGACGCCAGTCTTACCTTGTCCGTGATGCCTACCTTAACTAGTCAGCACACTAGGTGAACTGTGGCATCCACCATGCGTGCCTGATCTCACTTATTGTCATCTGTATTTTCTTCTACTTTATCTATTTTCAATGGCAGGTACCTCACACTAGGCTGAAAATGTATTTAATGTGTTTCTTGTTAATGGTGTATTTATTCTAGGCAGAATTTAAGCACTAATAACATGGGGCTCTCTGATTTGTTCATGGCTGGAACTCAATAGATTCCAAGATTAATACTAGGCATATAAAAAGTGCCATAGAATTTTAATCAGAAATTCATGAAGGTAGACAGGAAGAAACAATACAAAAAGATAGAAAGCTTTTCAATGATAAGCAGATTTAAAATATTTCCTTTAAACCTTAATACAAATTGAGACAACAATGTAATATACTTATAATGTTCAAATGTCTGGTTTACCAACTTTGGAAAGCAATTTGATATTATTTAACAAAGCCAATGGAAAATATAATAGTCTTTCACCCAATACGTGGGCTTATTAATGCAAACCATAAAGAAACCTTGCCTTGTTTTATGCAAGGAGATGTACAGAAAGATAAGTGTTGAAAAGTGATGAAAATGGGAATTAGCCTGTATTCCTTCTTTCAGGAGAATGAAAAACTAATGTGCTATCCATTCACACACACACAACTTTTTATAGATAAAAAATGGGCACAGCCATTACTCACCAGTACAAAATAGTTTTCCGAGCAAGGTTGAGCAAAGGCCAGCTGAGAATGACAAAATGAAGTTACTTGCTAACTAGTGATTATAAGCATATAGGATAACAGGTCAGGTTGTGGACTGAATACATTGTCTGCCCCTATTGTACAACACTCTGGGCCCCTAAGCGTTCCCTTACACCATAGTATACCAAACAATACTTGTTCCTCATTGTCAACTCAACAGCTTCACCTGTTTTCTGACACAGCTCCAAATGTAGGTTAAGTTCAGTGATTTTGCCCCAGATACAAATAATTGAAAGTTGTACTTCGGAACTGTTTCCACATTGATTTCACGTAAACAAACATGTGTTCATTGACTGTGAGGAAAGCTGCCCTCAATCTCCAAAGTCACACACAATGTTTGTATTAAGCAATCTGGGTCCTTAGAGTTCAGCCATAACTTTCCTAAAGCTCTGTTTTCATAGGCTGTATCTTGTTTCACGTGACATACCCTCAGCAACACACCATTTCAGTTGTTATTTGGAGATACGGCTCTCAATCTTTATGGAGACAGAACCATTTTGTGGTTCCCAAACACTAGATTATCAGGTAGATAGCAACATTTTTAGATAAAAATCTAAATTTGTAGAACATTAAGTGTATAAACAGTTAAGTTAACTCATACATTCCAGAATGCCAGCAGCTTCATTTGTTATTTGAAACAGGGCAAAACATTAAGTACATAATATGTATCAGTTTCTGAATGGCCATGAAATACTTTTGTTTCTGTTTTTGAAACATTCCAATTTTTCAATAAATGCTTTACTTAGGGTGGAAATGACCTAGAAAATTCCTGGCTCACAGAGTGAATTCTTCTCTTTTTGAATGTTGAGTATGTCTTTTTCATAGTAAACATTCGCAAGATGAGATTAGGGTGGTCTTGGACGAAATTGATTAGAAGGAACTGTATATATTCCTTGACTTTACCTAAAAGCCTTGCTGGCTATATTCCTACTGACAACCATGCTTATCTGACTTTGTCTAGTTTGTTGTTAGCCAGCTTGATTTCGGAGGTTACTAACCTGAGACCATGAATTTATTACAAGAGTCTGTGATCCCTCTGGAAGACTTACCAAACATGAATGCACATACACACTTTCCTTGGGAGAATTTGCATACTTTAAAAAAAATAAATCATGTAAAATTCCGAGCATGGTAAAATATCTTAAAACTTTAAAGGATAAAAGAGCTGTTTCTTAGAGCTCAGAGAGGCTGAATTCTTGGTTCAATCCTTGAGAGCATGATTCATCATCCGTGCTCTAGTTTCAAGACCTTGCTCTTTCCAATACTCTCTTAGGGGGTCTTGGTGCAGGAGGTTGGTCTATGTCTAAGCTATCAAAGCAACACTCTTGATATTGGTTTGAAGGTACTTGTTTCTGGACACTCTTTCCAGTCTTATCTCCTCAAACGTTCACACTGTCACACTGACCTGCACATAAGTTGTTCTACGACCTGTTTTATTTCTTCTGTATTTTGACCAGGACTTTGAACACTCTAGGAAAGCCCTGCTCTACAGAGCTTGTATCTATCTCATTCCATTGCATATATGTACATTTTCATTATACACTTCTCAGTTTATCTATCTTGTATTTGAATACTAGTTCAATGAGTTCAATACAGTTACCAATTGCTAGGCTTCAAATAAATGAGTTGACATACACTCTAGTACAAATAATAAACTATACTAGTATACCATTATCTAAAGTTTTGCTTTCTGGGGTCTATGCTACCTCCTGCTAGCCTTTGACTGAGATATGAAATGAAACATACTAGAAATAAAAAAGTAATATGTGCTTAATAAATTAACATATTATAATATAATGTTCCCATTTTAAAAATTATTATTGTTAATTTCCTGTTGGGCACACAAATCAATTAAGCTTTATCATGGGTATATACATACAAGATTATCAATAGCTCTCTAGATATCTACATGGATATCTACAGGCCTCAGCTGAAGATATCATGCCTATTTACCTTGGATAAAGAGAAGTCACTGTAGCAGCATCTCCAGGTCTCCCAATCTAACCATCTTTTCCTTCATCAGGTAAGTGGATATTAACTGTAGGAGGCTCAGTTCAAATATTAACTCTTCCATGTAGCCATTTTAGGCCTCTTGAAATAGATTTCTCCTTCTCCTTTATTTCTCAGTAGACCTCAACCTATTTTTTTACATTATATATGAATGCCATGAATATCTCTCTCCCTCTGTCCTCCTTCCATCCATCCATCCCTCCCTCCTTGCCTCCCTCTTCTCTCTTTGTAGAATGTTATGAATACTAAGTAAGTGTAGGATCATTGACCTCTGTCCCCAGCCCTTTCGTCAAGTTTTACTTTTGAGACACGCTCTTACTACCAGAAGGAGACCGCACACCTGATGTCACTGTATGCAGTTGCTTCTCTTGGTCTTCTGGTGTCTGACTTTCTCTTTATGAACAAACATGTGTAAATCTGCCTCAAGATGCCTCCTATTACAGTGCCATGAGATAAAAGAATCTTAGCATGTTAATCCCTAGCAAAATAATTATGCATTTAAATAAACTGATCCTGAATCTCAGATGTATTAAGAAACAAAATTAAATATCCTCATGCAGATCGACAAGCATAATGGCAAGTAACAGGATAAGGTCCTCAGAGCAACAGGATAAGGTACTTATAGCAACAGGATAAGGTACTCATAGCAACAGGATAAGGTACTTATAGCAACAGGATAAGGTACTTATAGCAACAGGACAAGGTACTCATAGCAACAGGATAAGGTACTTATAGCAACAGGATAAGGTACTCATAGCAACAGGATAAGGTACTTATAGCAACAGAATACGGTACTTATAGCAACAGGATAAGGTACTTATAGCAACAGGACAAGGTACTTATAGCAACAGGATAAGGTACTCATAGCAACAGGACAAGGTACTTATAGCAACAGGATAAGGTACTTATAGCAACAGGATAAGGTACTCATAGCAACAGGATAAGGTACTCATAGCAACAGGATAAGGTACTCATAGCAACAGGATAAGGTACTTATAGCAACAGGATAAGGTACTTATAGCAACAGGACAAGGTACTCATAGCAACAGGATAAGGTACTCACAGCAACAGGATAAGGTACTTATAGCAACAGGACAAGGTACTCATAGCAACAGGACAAGGTACTTATAGCAATAGGATAAGGTACTTATAGCAACAGGACAAGGTACTCATAGCAACAGGATAAGGTACTTCTTAGGTTGGAACTTTCTGTTATATTTGGCAGCCTGTCTGAAGCTTCCCTCAAACTTCAGCAGCACAGAGAATTGGTAAGATCATGTGAACAGGGGCCCTCTGGTGGCCAGAACAATGCTTGGCTCTGTGTGGGTAGTTTTCCCATCGCATCTCACAGTAACATGTATTTATTTGTTTGGAAGGATGCCAGAAAGATGCTGGGTTATGTCATATAGTATATTCAATATAATATAATACAGTACAGTACAATACAATAAAATAAAATACCATACCATACCATACCATACCATACCATACCATACAATAATGTCCAGTTCCATCAATTTTTCAAAATTTTTCATTTTTCTTTATGTCCCAATAAAACTCCTTTGCATATATGTAGCAAATTTTCAATATACATTTACCTGTTTATAGACATTTGGGCTGATTCCATTTATTAGCTATTACAAATACAGCAGCAATAAACATGAATGAACAAGTATCTTTGCGGAGATGATACAGGAATAATACAGAAAGACAAACACAACATGTTCTTGTCCATATATTGATCATAGCATTTTATTTATGTTTTTATTTAAGCTGGAGTATGTTCAGGGGAGATAAAAGGAGACCCAAGGAAGAAGTGTGGTAACTGTAACAGAACACATGCTATGCGACATTGAAAAAGGATACTGCATGTGGAAGAGTTTAAGCAGGCATGGGGAGTAGGGGATGGGGAATAGAGGGAATGGGATGAGGGTCAGATAAAATGAAAAACTAAGGATATGTAGAAATGTCATTAAAAACCATTACTTTGTGAGATGACACCAAAACCCTCTATAAATGCATAAGATATCTGCGGCATAGCTCTGTGGCAGAGCACTTCCCTAAAATGTGCAAGACAAATTAGAGAAATCACAGAGAAACTAAGAATGAAGCTACAGTTGATTTGTTTTCTAGGTCCTGCCAGCTAGCCAACAAGTGGGAATACAGAGAGCTAGCCCCTTTTGAGTTTTGAGGGTCTCGCCACAGAAATCAGGATTAGCAAAGAAAATTTACCCAAAGGATACTAATCCTATCAATACACCAGCTATTTATTAGGCATTCTTCTTATAGCCAAGAATAAAAAAATAATTAAAGGTAAGTTTTTTATAAACAAGTACCTTAAAGTTGTGCCTGGGTAAGTACTCTCATGCTTAGACTTTATTGTTTGTATTTAGCACTTTATATGTTGCTAAGAATGAACAACATGATAAGAAAGTTGTACATACTCTAATATTTTGTATCCTGTGTTGGCTGTGTTTTACATGCCTTGATTAATATTGAGGTCAGCTTGTCAGGAATTACAGTTGTCTAAGTGAGAAACCTTCGGATAGGTCTGTGTGGTGGGAAGACTCACCTTCCTCTGCTGCCCTCCAGCATTCCATGATCTAGAGTCACAGACTGATAGCTGAGCGGCAGCACTCTTCTACTTCTTGTCTGCAGATGCAATGTGACTGCGCCTCACACCCCACCACACCTACCTTCCACACCTCAATGGACCATATCCTCAAACTGGGACCAAACATACCATTGGTCCCTTATGTCTATTATATCACAGAGAGGTAACAACTACACCGCATTAAAGGAATGGAGCGTTTTTTCTTCCTCTATTATGAATGACACTTTGGAGATGGGCTTTTGGATTCTTTACTTCCACTCTAGCTGCAATTAAAACAAACTCATGGCCAAGGAAAAAAATTTCTCCTGGTGAGGTGATGCTGGATTTCTATGCTTTGCAAACATGTATTTACACAGAAACAAGGAAATATGTTAACCCAAATCGCTTCAACAGAAGCCCTGCATTAATAATGGATGCTACATTGTTATCCATGACTTTTAATAGCTGTCCACCAGAAAAAAAATGAAGTTTATATTCAGTCAATTCAGAAACTTAAGTGACAATTACCCTCCACTCTCCTAATTAAATATGTGCTTAAAATTGAACCCACACCATAAACAGAATGTTCTGTTTTAAACTTGTAGGTTTTGGCACTTCATTCTGGAGATGACAGAAGTTCTGCTAACAGGCAATTTTGCTACATGCCACCATTGAGTTCTCCAGTAATCCCAAAACGTTGAGAGATTTATTCCAGATTGGTCATGGCAACTTCAGGTAGAGTTAGAGAAGGAAAGGATGTTATGGTCAGTGATAGCAATGGGCACATGTTTACGTGTTCACATGTCTGCATGTTCACGTGTTTTACTTTCTCTTCAGGCAGACTTTCATGACACTGGGTGACCAACATAGTGGGAAGCTCAAGGACCCCTACCTTCCATATCTGCATGGTCTTTTTTAGGAACCATGAAGTAAGAGGTCCCAATTTAACTCTTTCTAAAATAAAAATTATGATAATATACTCCAGAAGAAGGGTAATTATTTATATATTGTATCATTATAATTTTGTGAAGTGATGTTGTGTGTGTGTGTGTGTGAGAGAGAGAGAGAGAGAGACAGAGAGACAGAGACAGAGACAGAGACAGAGAGACAGAGAGAGACAGAGAGGGGAGAGAGGGTGGTGGAAGGTAGAGAGAGAGGGTGGGGGAGAGAGAGACAGAGAGAGAATGAATGAATGAATGAGAGAGAGAGAATGAGAGAGAGAGAGAGAGAGAGAGAGAGAGAGAGAGAGAGAGAGAGAGAGAGAGAGAGATGAATGAATGAATGTCTACAGTACAGGTGCTTTCACATGTAGATATCTTGAATGTTATTCCACAAGTACTGCTTACCTTGTTTCCTGAGTCAGGGTCTCTCACTGGCTAGGAGGTTACCCTTGCAGCAAGCTTAAGGAAACCTGCCTGTCTCCACTTGCCAACACTGGGATTAATAGCATGTGCCAGCATGCCTGGCTTTTCACATTGGTTCTGGGAATAGGGCTTAGAACCTCATGTTAACAAGGCAATCATGTCACTGTCACTTACTGAGCCATTTTTCCCAGCCTCAAGAACTTTTAAAATCTGGATTTCTGGTCTCTTTCTCCAAAGTTTTTATTCAGTACTTGAGGCAGAGCTGAATAGATTGAGTTTCTAATCCATCCTTGGGGGATGTTGTGGCTGCTTCTGATTTGCAAGTATCAGCTTAAGCAACACCTATCTACAGAGATGTATAGTGAAATTATGAGATTCTTCTAGGCAGCAGCTACACTATGCTGTGAAGGTGAACAGGGCAGCTTTTCCTAGCAAATGTGTAGATGGTACTCTCTGGATAGAAGTTGGAGTCATGAAGAATAATGCAGAATTAGTTGCCAGCACCTCCCCGTTCACATCAGCTTTCCCTAACTGTACACCTTCACAAATCTATATGAATAGTAACAAAAGATAAATGAACAGCAAAAGTATTTGAAGTGGTTGGATTTTTTTTTTTTTTATTGTCCTTTTCCTTGGGAGGTCGTCTTAATTGAAGGAGCTCTTTAAACCACATGGTGGCAGTGTAACCACGTGAGTGACAGTCTCAGAATGTCAGGCTGGGAGATGATGATCATTGGCCAAAAGCATAAATGAGAAAATATAGTCACCTGTGTGAAACTTCAGTCTGCTCATAGTGCTGAGGACTGCACCCACTATCCTGTCTGTGTAAATGACTCCACACGAGCAAGCAACAGATCCTTTTGTACATGAGCAAGAGAACACATTCACTTTGAAATAACTCAGGTTTCAGCTTAGCAGATCCCTGCATGGGCGGTCTTGCTCCCATGCTTGAGTCACTCACTCCGAGGAGTAGCATTTTCAATTTGGGGATTTGCATGTCTCCACTTTTCTTACAACCAAAGACATTGAACATGTTGATGTGTTTGTTATGTTGTCTACTCTAAGTCTTGCCACCAGAACTGAAATTTTAAGATGGATGATAATCCTTTGTGTATTCCGATTCCCTGGGTGGCTTCTGATCTCTACTCCACAAGCAATTCCTATAATTCTCATATGGGTGGCACAGAATTCTCGGGAGCTTGGGATGACATCAGAGTAAAATATCTATTTCTCTTCCTGGCCAATAACAAACCATTTAGAACTGTGAGATTACCTAGAATGGATGAGTTGCCTGGAGGTTAAAATTCTAACAACATTCCTATTTTACATCTCAGTGCTACTCAACTGCTCACTAGCAGGATGAAAACAGCGAAGTGAAATCAAATGCAGTAAACCTGGGTGTCAGAAGAAGAGATAAATGGATGCCGCATGAGCTCAGATTTGCTGACAAGGGATACTTTTTCTCAAGATGATAGGACCCAAAAATGGCAGAATCCAGGCTCTACCAAAATGAGGCACATAAAATGTCCTCTACCATATCTATGAATACATGCAGATTTCTCAGAGTGGTATAGACATCTGGTTCAGGTTTTGCCCTACTGAATTTTCAGTTTGGATCAAAGGTTTCCACTGGGCACTCTGAGTCCACCTGACAAAATACTCTCTGGGATCTGTTGCAGAAAATGTCTTCACCTAGTAAAAGATAAAACCCAAGACTTAAAACCCTAAGTCTATTCGAACACCTTTATGGTGTTATTTTAAGAAGGTGACTATTTCGGTGGTGTGGGTGGTGTGTCCTGATGATGATTGACATGTGTGGTAGATGCAACAGGAACTCTGAGAGCCTGCAGGCACTGGCTGTGGAGCAGTGGGGAAACAGCTTCTACAGTTGCAGAGGTGAAAGCCCCCCAGATTCCCATCACAATGAATGTCCTCCCCAGTGTTCTGAATTGCTCATTTGCCTCATGTCACTGGAGCTCTTCTCCTGCTCTAAAGTCAAGCTACTGCCTAGCCAATCTGAGTGCTTCATATAGGTGTCCAAATGCCAAATGTCAAAAGTAATCACCAAAAGATATCAACATTTAGGAAAAATACACTGCAGAAAAAAATGTGTATCATTTCTATACTTAGCTCTATTGAGAGTCCGGTCTATATGAAATGGGTATTGTGATATGAATTGAGATCTTTTGATTCTTATTTTTTTAAAATTTTATGTGTATGTGTTTTGTTTGCATGGATTTTGCATACCATGTACATACCTGGTGCCTGCAGAAGAAGGAAAGGGCATTAGATCTTGGAACTGGAGTTATAGACAGTTGTGAGCTACCATGTAGGTTTTGCGAATTGAACCCAGATCTTCTGGGAAAAGAGTCAGTATTCTTAACTACTGAGCCATCTCTGAAGCCCAAAGAAATGGAGTTCTAAGAAAAATACACATAAGTAGTTTAAGATGTAAGATAGCATAGTCACCTACTATCAGAACTGGGATTCTGATGCAGTAAGATCTAATAACTCTAAAGCCAAGATCCAGTATCACTAACAATGTGCCCACTTCTGTCCTGCCTCTAACCTTCCCCCTTCAAATCAATATCTTTCTACATAATCCTCCGATATGGGCAAGGTACTTCTGTAGTTAGACTACATTTGTTAAAAAAAAGAAATTATCCATTGTCTGAATATATCCTACATAAAATTGACGAGAAGTAGATTCTTTCTCTCTGTGAATGTTACTTACTTTTGATACTGACACATACGTTAACATTTAAAGAACATCCTATGTAATATTTATACCTGCAATCTGTATTAGCAAAATGATGTTGGACAGTTGTAATTTCATCAAAGTATAATTACTAGTATTGCTCTATGAGCTATAATTCTTTTTGACAATTCAGTCAAGCTTCAAATTTTCAAGTGAAGTTTAACTTGCCTCATTGATTGATTTATTCATTATTTATACACTGCCTATTTCAAAGAATGATTCAAAATGTCTTACACAAAGAGGAGAGAGCCACAAAGTAGAATCATTAAGGCAAGGCTGAAATAACAATTGTCACCCAATACAGGGAAAAACAAAACAATGTCACAAACCTTAGATTAAAGAAAATGACTGTAATCAGACAGGCTGCAGAGGTAAGCTTCTCTCTCGATAGAGAAGCAGAGACAATTCCACTAAGAGACTATGATTCTCTCACTGAGAAAAGCATGCTAACTATTTAGAATAGGTATTTATTTTGAATAACTAAACAAAAATAAGCATGCTTTGGCATATGTGTAGCATCCATTTAAGGTTCAAGGTCCACTTCTTTTTTGTGTGACGACTTAATGGACTCAGATTCACCATCTTTTGAAGACACCACAACACACACAGTTCACTGTTAGCTCCATCATGAATCTATCATACACCAATTTTCTGACTTTAAAATTGTGTTTGGTGGTCAGTTTGGCTCTATATGATCCAATAACATGTTGGTTTAATGTTATAATTTTCTGTCATAGTGAAAATTCAGTTTGCATCCTTTAAGACTGTCCTGGCTCTTCTTCAATCTTCAGTCTTCCAAATACATTTTACAGCAAGCATTATAATTCCCAAAACCTGCAGGTCTTTAAGTTGCATTGAGCTAGATCTATAAATCACTTTGAATCACACTTTCCAATAGCTGTGATATATGTTTCCATATCCTTAGCTTCTTGTATTTTTAACTTAGAGGCATTTTAACTAGATATATCTTGTACCTAATTTATTTCACTCATAGGTGTGTACTCCTACTTATGCATAGGTCTGTGTTGAGGGTGAGTGAATATGAGCGAGTGCATGTACATGTGGAAGGTGATCAAATTCTGTCTTCTGTCCCTCTGCAATGGGATCTCTCACTGAACATGGAGCTTGCAGATTTAGCCACACAGATGGCCAGTAAGACCCAAGCCAGGAATGCTTTTGTGTCTGCTCCAGAGCATTAGTGTTAAAACACAGGTGCCTGCGACACCTAACTTTTACTGAGTATTAAGGATCTGAACTTAGGGCCTCGTGCCTGCATAGCAAACATTTTCCTGGGTGAGTAAGCTCCTCAGGCTCACAATCTGTATCTTGATATTTAGTATTCCCTGATTGATTGTGAGTAGTATCTTTAAAAATTAGGTTTTTTTGAGTTATGATATCTTTTCTATTTACTGATAGACCATCCCATGACTTGGCAAAGGTTATGTATCAAGCGAAAAAGCCGTTGAACCTCTTAAATTTCTTAGTCATTACTAAGAGTGGTAGTTTTATACCTTTTTTTTCCAATAAGCCTTGTTGGCTGATTTACTGGACTGCAGGGTCCTTCAGGATAGTGTGAGGATGAGTGGAAGTAGAAGAATCCTTGTCCCGTTTTCCTGATCTCATTTTCTTACAGCGGATGATATCTGCCCTAGGTGGGCCTATAGATTAGTTGTAAAAACCATATTATTTCCCCCTATAACAACTTCATAAAAGTGCATCTTACATTTTTAGAGGTACATAAATAAATATCAGTTTAAGTTCTGTTCTTAGATTGCAAAAGGAATATATGTATTTAAAAATGTATGGTGTTGTTGAATATTGGATTTTTCATATTTTTATGAATCTATTAATGTGATTATATAATTTTGTCCTATTTTCTGTAGTAACATGGTACACTATACTGATTGGTTTTTAATTATAAAATCACATTTGAATTCTTATTATAAACCCTCTTTTGGAAGGTTTGTTATCCTCTGTGTATATTGTTAGATAGATTTTAAATTTAAATGCAAAATGTGAGGCAATGAAACTTCTAGAAAAAATAATTTAGTGAAAGATTCTTTTTTTAAAAAAAAGATTTATGTATGTGAGTACATGGTTGCTGTCTTCTGACATACTCAGAAGAAGGCATCAGATAGCATCACAGATGGTTGTGAGCCACCATGCGGTTGCTAGGGATTGAACTCAGGACCTCAGGAAAAGCAGTCAGTGCTCTTAACTGCTGGGCTACCACTCTAGCCCCATAACTAAGGATTTTTAACAGAGATTTTAAAATGTAAACACAAAATAAAGACGAAATTGATATATTACATCATTTATAACTATGAAACTCTATCAAATGATATTATTAAGCAAGTGAAAATGCATATCTTGATGCTATGGAAGCCATCTGTAGCATGCATATCCCATAGGGAACCATAGCTGGACCACAGAAAGATCCCTGTACCCTCTTAGATCACCATGGACTAAGGCTGGTCTTCAATAACAACAGAGACAACAGAAAGCCCACATGCACGTGGAAGCTGAACAATACTCCACTCAATGATAACTTGGTTAAGGAAGAAATAAATAAAGACTTTTTAGAATTTAATGAAAATGAAGGCACAACATACCCAAACTTAAGGGACACGCTGAAAGCGGTGCTAAGAGGAAAACTCCTAACTCTGAGTGCCTCAATAAAGAAACTGGAGAGAGCTTATACTAGAAGCTTGACAGCACATCTGAAAGCTCTAGAACAAAGAGAAGCAAATACATCCAAGAGGAGTAGACCACAAGAAATAATCAAACTCAGGGCTGAAATCAACCACGTAGAAACAAAAAGAACTATGCAAAGAATCTACTAAGATAGATAAACTCTTAGCCCATACCAACCAGAGGGCACAGAGACAGTATCCAAATTAACAAAATTAGAAATGAAAAAGGAGACATAACAACAGAAACTGAGGAAATTTAAAAAAAAAACATCAGATCCTACTACAAAAGCCTATACTCAATAAAACTAGAAAATCTGGATGAAATGGACAATTTTCTAGACAGATACCAGGTACCAAAGTTAAATCAGGATCAGAAAACCATCTAAACACTTCCATAACCCCTAAAGAAATAGAAACAGCCATTAAAAGTCTCCACAGCAATAGAAACCTAAACCATAATAAAACCAAAAATCACAATGAGAAATGTTTATAAACACATCCCCAGACTAACTAAAATAAAAATTATATATAGGTACATCAAAGGTGGGACTGATAAGTTTCTGAAGTACTGTGGAAAGCCTTGTCTTGGCTTCTTAATAGTTGTAAATGTCTACAAGTCATATGAGGCAGAAATTTTATAGTTAGGTGTACACCTAAGAGACACACACAGCACTTTTATGAAAAGTATAGAACCACAAGCTGGAATATACTCTAGGAGGCGCTATAGATTGAGCTGCCAAATTATGAGGCCCTAGGAAGAGGTTCGGTAGGAACTTAGGATTCCTGTTTAAAGTCACAGGAGTAAGGAACATTGTACCAAGCAAAGGCGTCAAAGACCTAGCCTGGTTGACATTTTCAACAAATTTCCCAAAAAGACTGAGCTATAAATCCTTTCATCCTTACAAACTGCATGAGACAAGATCCAGTCTTCAAAAGTATAACTTTTCTTGAAAGTTTGATAAAATCTCTCATATATCAACAAAGAAGTCAAGAATAAAGTAGACCATGAGTAATCCTAAATTGAAATGCTCAATTGAATGTGAACCAACATCGAGAGCAGGATGAGTCCAATGGATACATGTAGGGAAAGAGACTCAGTATGTCCAAAGTCACAGTATATCAAACTCACAACATAGCTAACCCTTGTTTGAGGTGTGAGGAGCTCCTACAACATCTAGAATGTTCTAGTTCCTGATCCGAATGCCAATTACTTGGAGTTTTTCATTCTGAAAATTGGTTACTCTACACACTCAGGAATTGTTCATTTTCTACAGCATGCTATGATTCAACAAGCGGCTGGATTTGTTAGGAAGTGTCCCATGTGACTATATGTGGTGCTAGGTACACAGTGAACTATGGTTTCATGATTTATTAAAAGGACAAGTTAGCATATTTACTGTCATTTCTTATGCTGTCCTTTGCAAAATCAAGTGCAAAATAATGCATCCTTATGTATGGAGACAATTCTTGGAGAATTGGGTTAATGAGGTCTGCATATAACAGTTTGCAAATATCAACTTTGAACCTGAGAATAAGCTTAGCAGTGTTTCCGAATGTTAACACGAATGGCAAGTACCTAGGGGATTGAATTAAAATGCAGACACAGGACCCTCTGCCCAGACACTTGTCTTCAGCAGCATTGACAAAAGGCTAGAAATACATACTCTTAAACAGATGCTGTTGACATTACCCACTAAACATGGCAGTAAAACTACACATACTTTAGACTAGCCATGATGTGTTACTTTTCTCCCCAAATTGGCAGTAGAAACTGAAATTTAACTTCGACTTTGTCCTTCACCTCACTCAAGTTAGGGTAAACTACAAATAGAGCTGGACTGCAAATGCTCAGGTTAATATCCTTGGAAGACAAAATTATATGAAGTAAATGGTCTCATATTTCATTGATTTTAACATACAACATCCATTGTAAGGGCATATGTTATATTTCTGTACAATATGCACCTACTAGGTAATGCTCTCAACACCCCCTGACTCTCCATTATTAAATAGCAATCCAAAAAGTTGACTTGGAATCCTGGCATAACAATAAACATGCTTTAAAAAGAAAAAGACAGCAGATTTGGGTTAGATTGCATTGGTTTCTTTGAACTTTATGTGTTGCTGTGTCATGCTCTCCAGTACAGTTCACATATCTTTTCTTTGCTGTAGGCATGACTACCTTAGAATGTGTGGCTCTGTCTTGGAAAACAGGAAAAGCAATAACTCTTAAAGGGCACATATCCAAATAGCCTGCTTTCATGCAAATATACACACGACAAACAAAGCCAAAAGAAAGGAGTCCTGGAGACATAAGATATATAGGTAGAATTATTTATAAAGTGTATTTTTCTGAAACTACCCAAGAGGCATCAGCATGTCTTTAAGGGTCCCTCATGATCTCTGGTATAAGTACTGCTGGAAATAACACACAACAGTAATAAGCTCTGGGTAGCTCGAGAAAGAGGCATTCCATTGACTTTACAATAACAGTTTATTTTTTCCTCTCTTGTCTCATCTTAATACAAGCCCCAAAGTGAATTCTGTGTCTAGATTTATGAAGTAAGGATGAGCAGGTCTCAGCTATTCATGCACACCAGCATCTCTGCAATCGCGCAACAGCTTGCTGGGCAGAGGATGTGGTACCTCTATGTTCTGCACATTAGGAAGGCTTGTTGGTGTTCATTAAAGCCTTAATGGAAATGACAGCTCTGCAGCTGATGGAAAATTATAAACTCAGCCACTCCAGGTGCTAAATTACGGGCCATATTTTGTAACCCCCTATGGATGAGCCTACGGATTTTCTATCAGAACCACCACATGAAAGGATGTATAAACATGTTTCTTGACATTCTCATCTAGATTTCCCCTGTATAGAATAGCCAGTTAATACCAATGGAAAAGGTCCTATCTTCTCTGAACACCCATCTTTAGAGTAATCAGCAACAACAACCAAGTAGTACGTCAGAGTGCCCAAAATATACAAAGTATCAGCTTGCTGGCAGAAGCAAATGGTGAAACATAATAAACACATATGCATATATACACACGAACATGCTATTTTAAAGATCCCTTAAATATGGTAACTAAACTCAATGATCTGAACATATTAACATTATACCTAGTGAAAAATAGTAATTATGCAGTTGTCCAGTTAGATCACAGAGACAGTATCTGTGATCTCCCGTATCATTTTTGACTTAAGAAGCTTACCATTAGAGGTTGCATCATCTAGCCTATTTGAGTTCAGGGTGAGGGATCCAATATAATCTATAATGATTTGGGAAGGCTATAAGCATAGACTGGTTACAGAACTGGTCCACATCCTCTACCAAGTTTGTATCTACTTCTACAGAGTACATTTTAGCTCTTTTCTTGTAGTACTCTAGCTTATATTATTCTTCATGGAATCTGGGCTGGCTGTCACCTTGTACTGGCCAGAAGATGACAGCAGAAGTGGGGATGTGCCAGTTCTAACACTGGGCTTTAGAGGCCTACTTTGTCCTTGGCAACTACAGATGACCTGCTAGGAAACCACAGATATAAGAGGCTAATCTAAACCTAGATCAGCACAGCTGCCCAGTCTAAGGCCTATTGAGAAATAATATAGTAATTGCTTCATGAAATTATAATTTGTGGCTATGAGTCACATTACAGTTATACAATCTTGTTTAACATTATAGAATAAGCTACACATGAAAAGGCCACAATTTATAATCCTTTTCTTCATTCTAGGTTACCATCATTACTACCACTTTTTGCTATGTCATATCAGATATAGTTCTTTGTGCCCAATACAACTACTATAAAGAATGGCCTTAGAAATGCACGTGTCTGTTTTAGCAGTTTAACTAAATGGGAAGTCTGATTCTAACTGTGGACATACAAGTTTCTTGTCATTGACCATCAGTATTTGAAAAAGTAGTTCAAAGGACCAGCAGCCAAAAGCAGTGATAAGATTAGCAGTGATGTGGTGTGGGCTCCAGATGAAAAGTGGATTTCATGAATAGGTAAATCCAACCAAATTTTTCATCCTCAATGGATGCTTTGAACTGAGACCAGTCTCAAAAGCTCAAAATAAAATGCATTCAGAAAAATGACAAGACTTTTGAAATCATCAGTCAGGTATCAACTGTGACCATGGATCCCATGAGGGAAATGAACCAATACGAATACCCTAATACTCTTTCTTCTTAAATATTGATCTTGAATATCTGAGCAGACCCTCCACCAACAAAGGGATTTGAAAATATCCTGGCATCCAATCTTTCATATTTGAATTTAAATGATGAGAGAAACCACTTAATGTGAAACACGGGCTCTCTGAAAACATGTATGCTCATAGCATACTGAAAAAAAATCTTAAAATTGGAAGACAGTAAAATATCACAAAGACATCAAAACAAATGTATTCCCTTGTGTCCTATATATTGATAGTTTCCATCAAGATGCTTCCCTGTGAACTCTTGTCTAGTTTGTCAGTGAAGTGGAAGGACTCACAGAGATTAGGACTCTTCACCAGTAACACACACATACACATCTCTGTAGCCCAGGCCTCAAATACCAGCATTCTTAGTTGCAAAGAAACATACAATTTAAATGAGAATGAATTTCACACTTGAGGCAACAGGCAGCTTTACATTTGGATCTGACATTCAGCTATGTAAAAACACTACTTTGCATACAGATTATGGAATGCTTTCCTTGGAAACCAATTCATGTGGTGCCTGGGCTCCAGGACCAAAGGAAACAGGCAATGACGACTGGAAGACTCCTAACTCAAGTTCTAGAATTCCCAGGAGCCATAATTTTTCCCAAAGCAACTTTTTTTGAAGAAGAAGAAGAAAGAAAGGCAATAAACCTTTGAGGGTTGATTTACAGGTGTTTACAACTACCACCACCACCACCACCACCACTACCACCACCACCACCACCGCCGCCGCCACCACCATCACCACAGTTCTTTGAAAGACTAGGAAACTGTAATTTTCTCTATTATAGGAGTGGAAATGATTGTAACCATGCTAAATAAGGTGGCATAAGTTGGTAGACCATCTTTTTCTTAAAACTTTAGAGACCTTGAAGCCCATATTATCTATTACATTCATGCGTATGAATTTGTCCACAAAGGCCAGAAGTGGTATCGGACATTTTCCTCAGTCATTCTCCACCTTAGCTCTGGAGATAGGGTCTCTCACTGAACCTGAACTAGCCAAGTAGGTTCAACTGACAGCTGACAAGTCCCATGGTTCCTTCAGGCTCCACCTCCCCAATGCTAGGATTACAGACCCATGATGCTGTGCTTGGAATTTTATGTGAATGCTGGGGTTCAAACTCAGTCCTTATGTTTGCATTTTACTGACTGCCATTTCTTCACCCCCTACTTAGCATTTTTAAAAAATCTTATTAATCCCAGCCCCTTTGCTTAAATTGATTTTATGGTCAGACACAATGAGAACAACACGTAGGTTTTACATAGTGTAGATTTCATAGCTGATGGCACTTCTGGTTGGTCCTCAGGTATCAAATGAAGTTACCCAGGTTAAAAAGTTCATCTGTCATTCCCTGAGGACATACACTCTTAATCAACAAACCTTTCCCTGCGCAAACAATGCTCCAACCAGCTCTTTTACTTCTGAAAGGCAATCAAATTCATGTTTCCATGTTTGTGTTTTCATGAATGAGAGTTTAGGATTAGCAAGGAAGGTAGAGGAACTTGCACTACGGACTCCTTTCAGAAGCAGTACATGCTAATTTGAATGGTTAAAATCCATTCAAACTCCTTGACCTCAAAGCTGGCATGTAATTAACCATTAATGACTTATTAATATTCTTCTCAAAGTTTTAAAGGCCTTGCCAGGGACTAATAAAATTGTTAAATTTTAAAAAAATTATCCCTGAACAGATGAGTGGGATATTTTACTATCTTGTCAAGTAGATAATGTCTTTGAATATTAAGTGTGTGGGAGTACTCTCCTGTACAGAAGGTGTGGACAGCACTCCTGAACTGATCAGTCATGGCACACAGAGCTTTTTTGTGTTGTTAGAAATATTTATCTTATTTTCGATTTCTAAATCTCTAGAACAGAAGAGAAAATATATATGAATTTCCATATTGAAATATATGATTGTACATTATTTAATAATTCAAATTTGATGATAATAATAACTTGTATGGCTAAATGTAACTAGAACTCACTTATTTACTCTTCCATCAGACTATAGCATTGAAGTGGATATTTTTCTTAGAAAATCTTCCAAGTTCAAACAAGATACTGGATATGAAAATATTTAGTAATAAGCAAAGTGCTAATTTCTTTTCCTAATGTCACCACAGATATATAAATTTGACAGTTTTAGCCAGTTTTTTATCATTATTTACAGACATTCTCTGTAAAATACAAATTTCTATGCATTCTCTCTGTGGACATGCTGACATGCTAATATTACCCCTTATATTCTCTTAAACATATGTTAGAACATAGAAATTAAAAGTAAATTCATATGAGAAAATACACTTTAGATGCTAACAAACACTATCCTTGTGGAAATACGTAAGAAGTTTCAAGGATGTCATGAAGTCATTGCCTCTAGTGTGGAAAAGTTGCAAGGGAAGCTTCCAGGACATATTAATTATGTGGCTCTTTTCACAAAGGCAGAGTATAAGAAGCTGGATTTCCTTGATGCTATGCTAAAGTGAGGCTCCCTAACTGGCCTGCTGCCTCCTTCTTTCTCCTCTCTCTGTTCAGACAGCTGATTAATGATGGCACAAAAACCCAGTTAGTTAGATCCACAGCATCTTAAAATAGCAGAGGAATTTTTTTTTCTAGAATTTTGGGTCTGTCATTTTTACTGCAAAAGAGAGAAGCAAATACAGATATCTCAGGTCGAGTTTTACTACCATCTCCAAAGCCAACCACAGTTATTTATTCCAAGTTGGAAATAATGATGATAATCATTCAGGCATTTAAAACTGAGCTGCTTCAAACTGCTTGAAATTGATTAAATACACATATTTATTCTGATTGTTTCTTTCCCTTTCTAGCTCTCTCTGTGCCTAAGTGATGGAATTCATTTGTAATATATTCCCAAGCACTTTTTTATGCACGCCTAGACAATAGACTATGTCAGAAAATTACAAATATGGTTACATATTGTTAATTGATATGTTATCAGTTTTAAGACACTCCTACATTTTTCAAATATTTATTTTTGTTTTTAATCTTCTGCATAGGTTTGTGGTTGTGTGTAGATACATGCATGTGTGAATGTATGCTATCACAGAGGCTAGAAGACAGCAATGGAACTGGAGTTATACTGCCTGATTTGGGTGCTGTAAATGAATGTAGGTCTTCTACAAGAGCACCACATACTCTTTACTGTTGAGTAATCTCTTCAGTGCCAGGCTTCTTGATTTTTTTTATTTCTTTTATTTATTCTTTAATCTTATTTTTTATACTCCAGACTTTATCCCCCTCCCCATCAACCCTCTGATTGTTTCACATACCACACCTCTTCCCTGCTCCAAGGTCTACAAGAGGATGCCCTGACTCCACCAGCCCTCCCCACTACCTAGAGTCCTAAGTCTCTCCAGGGTTAGGTGCATCTTCTATGACTAAGTCTAGACCCAGAAGTCCTCTGCTGTATATGTGTTGTGTTGCAGGCCTCCTATCAGCTGCTGTCATAAAAAATGTATGACTCAGAAAATATAATAAAATATTGCATATGTTGGGAGCACAGTCAAACTAAAATTTGTAATAAGATACTTATTGAGTTTTTCAAAAAAAAAATGGCTCCTAGAACTATCTATCAATACATTTCAATGTATTTTTATAAGTCTTATGTCAAAGCAAATTTTCAGTAACATTTATGGCTTCTAAGTCTTCCTTCCTATGGAGAGTTGGGTCTCAGCTTCTGGAGCAGGAGAAAATGAGACTGAAGAAATAGTTGATAGAGAAATAACATTGGCAGAGGACCAGGAGGACTAATGCATCTTGCATATACAAAGATCTTAAACTTTCTGCTGGCCAAGGAAAAGAGATGCTTTAGTTACTCCTTATCATCATATTTTCTGAAAGGCCAGTCTACCTACAGATGCTGTTTTAATTTCCTCATTATTTATTTATTTACTTATTCATTTATTTATTCATTAATTTAATTCTGTATGTGCGTATTTATTTATTGTCCAAGCCTGCACTCCATACACATCAGCATACACTACATTTCAAATTCTCCAGGTCTACTATTCTTTTTTGCAAATAGTATATAAAATTACAATTATGCAATCATGTTTTCTTTCTTTTGAAAGACATTCTTTTCTGAATTGTGTCTCTGAATGTTTCTATTTCTTCTTCACATTTTCTAAACTAAGAGCCAGTGATGGAAGTTCCTGAGACCATCCAGCTCAAACAAAGAAAGCACAGGTAAGTCTGACCAGATGACCCCTCAGAGAACTGCATGGTGTAAACCAACTGGAAAGTGCTTGCCTTTCCTGAGAAACAAGGAGCTCATAAAAGTAGTGTATTCCCACACAAGATAGCAAGTTCAACATTCATATGCATTCTGGTCTTTAAAATATTGAATTGTTTAGTTTAAAAACATTTACCAACCACCCACAACACATCTGCAGGCCACATTTAGCTCCAAGTTGGTCATACTTTCCCCTGTGCTCCAAGTCAATTTGAGTCTTTTTCACCAATTTTCCATACTGTAAATCCTGGCCAATAGTAGACCCTTGGTAGATTTTCTTCAGTCTTTTTAGTTTACTCAGTAGGTTCTTACTTACATCAGTCATCTTGCCAAGCCCATTTCCATGTCAGCAGTTCTCCTATCCAAATTTCTTTCTGTAAAATTTTATCTAAAATTTTTGTTTCATGCAATACATTATAATCTTTCTTCTCCCCCAACTTCTTCCAGATCCTGCACTTCTCCCTTCTTACATAAATTCCCTATATCTCTAAAAACAAAAGCAAAAACAAATATAACATAACATAATGTAACAAAAACATGTTCCCAAATATAGTAAATCAAAAAGGAGAGAGAGAGAGAGAGAGAGAGAGAGAGAGAGAGAGAGAGAGAGAGAGAGAGAAGAAAAAAATGAAACAAAAAGTGTGCCCCAAAACAACACGGAGCCCACTTTACACTGGCCAACTACTCCTGGGTGTGAGCCCTGCCCTGGAGAATGGCTAATGTACCCAGTTCAATTCGAAAAAACTGATTATCCTCTTCATAACAGGCATCAAATGCAAATAACTCTTAGTGAGAGGTGGGACTTTGCATCCACTTCCCCTTTTCTGTGCTGGATTTTTTTTTTTTTTTTCTGGTTTGGACTTGCACAAGCTTTATGTGTGTGCTGTCACAGTCCAAGTTCATATGTATACAAGTCCTGCTGTGTCGAGAAGATGCTGTGTCATTGGCATCATCCACCATCCCTAGCTACTAAGATCTTTCTGCCTCCTCTTCCACATAGATCACAAGCCTTCAGGAGAGGTCTTTGATGAGGACGTCCTAAGTGGGGCTGAGTGCTCCAAAGACTCTCACTCTCTGCACACTATCCAGTTGTAAATCCCTTTGCTAGTTACCATCTATTGGAAGAAGTAGCTTCTCTCAAAGGATTGAGCGATACTCCACCTTTGAGTACAGCAATAAGTCATGAGGAATATTCTTATTGTTATTATTATTGCTACACTCCTTTAGTAGAGTAACAGTAGTAGGATTTCCCTATGCCCATGACCAATCTAATCTCAGCTTCTTGGCCACTTTAGCTATTTCATATAGGTTACATTTTAGAGAGTAGGAATTAAGCTGAAATAAAAACGTAGCTGTTAGTCCTAAAGCATTGCGCTACTAATATACCAGTATACCTGCAAGCAAGTCTTTATTGTAGATTATAAAGTTTGTATCTGTATGAAATTGGTGACTACTTTTCATTTTTGTAGTGTTTAAAATTCCTTCCATTACTAAAGTTTCTAGTTGGGCACTAACTCAATTTCTTTGTTTGATGATATAAATGAATAATGTCTTCAGCAACAGGCCTTTACCATCAGGTTTGGAAAGTTACCAATGTCCTTGGCAGTAGTAGCCCATGATATCTGAGGTAGAAGGATCCCTTTGACCATGGAGTCACCAACATAAAACCCATTCCTGGCACTAGAGGTTTTATTTGGTAACATAAGATTTCTAGTTGAGATACTGTCTATGCCATTATATGGTGACTCCATTTAAATTATTATGTATGTTTATATTTTAGAAAGCTTCTATAGCAGTAGCTTTCCATGTAACTTTACAAAGGACTTTTTGTGTTCTCTACTTTGCCTGTTTATCTCTCTTCACATTTAATCTTCCTGTTCTAGTTTTTGCTTTGCTTCTTTGCAGTGCTATATTCTATTATCTCTTCCATGGAGCACCTTCTCCTCCCTCCTGGCCTGTTACTGGCTATCTAACCTCTGTGGTTATTTATATTGAAACACACATATCTAATTCTGAAAGTTAACATCCACATATAAGAGAAGACATTTAATATTTTTCTTTTATCGTCTGGGTTACCTCACTCAGGATGATTGTTTCTAGCTCCATCTATTTACTAGAAATTTTCATTTTTCCTACCTATTGAGTAAAATTCTACTGTGGAAATGTACTCCAACACAATTCTAACAAAACTCACAATTCTTCACAGAATTTGGCTAAATAATTTTCAGCTTCATATGGAAACATATACACATGCACGCACATGCATGCATCCAAAAACAAACAGTCTTAAATAATAAAATAACTGCTGGAGGTACCACCATCACAGGTTTCAAGCTGTATTATATAGCTATAGTAATTAAAACACAATGTACTGTCATAAAAACAGACATGTTGATCAATGAAACAGAACTGAAAATCAACACATAATTCTACATAGACCTACTACATACTCTGATTTTTTACAAAGAAGCCAAAAATACACACTAGAGAAAAGATAGCATCTTCAACAAAAGTGCTGGTCAAACTGAATAACTGTATGTAGAAGAAGGAAAATCGATCCATATCTATCACATATTGTACAAAACTGAACTTCAAATGGATCAAGTACAGCAATATGCATCCATATACCTTGGACCTGATATAAGAGAAAGTAGGGATCAGGCTTGAATTTACTGAACAGGAATATACTTTCTGAAATGGACACTGATAGCACAGGCATTGAGACCAAAAATAAATAACTTGGACCATAATAATCTAAAAAGCTCTGCATAGTCAAGGACACCAGCATTCAAACAAAGCAGCAACCTATGGAATGGAAAAAAATGTTAAATATATATACGTGTGTGTATGTATATATATACATATATATGTATATATACACACATATTTACAGATATACGTGTATATATACATATATACACACACACATATATATATATATATATATTTACTGAAATAAAACACTGAATACCAAGAAAACAACCCAATTAAAAATAGGGTGTGGAATTAACAGAGATTGTAAAACTGAAACAAAAATGGCTGAGAAACACTTTTTAAAATGTTAAACATCCTTAGCTACTAAGGAAATGCAAACTAAAATTACTTTCAGATTTTTTTTCTTGTCCCAGTCACAATGACCAAAATCGATAAAGCCAATGTCAGCACATGTGTGCTAGCATTACAAGGAAAGGAGACCCCTTATTAATTGCTAGTGGGAATGAAAACTGGTACAGCTCCTGTCGAAATCAGTGCAGAGATTCCCCAGAAAGCTGAAAATCTTTGTACTACAAGATCCAGTTATAGCACTCTCAGGTATATACCCATGTATCCTAGCTAATTCTCATTAGACTCTGAATGCATGATGGGTGGCAGGTTCTTTATTATTTTCATTTTACACATAAGAATAGGTCAAACTAAGCACCTACCTGATGCTTCAGAAAGCCTCAATGCAAAAGCCAGGATAAGACTCTGGTAGTCTGGATTGGAGCAGGAGCCACTCACTATGATGGTGAATTGTAGCTTGAGAGCTGGAGTCAGGATGTTTCCTTTGTCCTCTGATTTCCATGGATTAGTCCCTTAAGCCAGCTGTAGTGGCCCTTGTGCAAACCTGCTTAGAGCTCAGTGTGTGTCTTCAGAAAACTGGGTGATTTGTAAACTCATATCAGATCCACGTTTGAAGACAAGAGACTACAGGGTGACGCTTCCAGCAACTTCACAATAAAAGAGTGTGTTTCCTATTGGCTGGGTGCCCACCATATTGTGGTTTTCTTTCATGGGTAGAGAAGGTAAGAATAGGATGAATAGAGAAGAGAGGAAGCACAGAATTTCTATCTTCCCCACAGCTGTGCTTGGGTTGAAACGCACAAGAGAATGTGCTTTCAGATGGTTTAAAAAATTGTTTGATAAGACAGAACTATTCTTTTAAGCTTTCAATAAATTTCAATGATTGTATTGTGGTAATAGTAAAGATTATATGCAATAAAAATTAATGATGACTATAAAGGTCTTTCTATCTCTCAGGATCCACATTCAGAAACAGATGGAGGTGAATAAATAGGGATAATGACAGAGCAGATATAAAATAATGTGCTACACAATAGCTAAGTTCATGTTTAAGCCATCCTCCAAAGAAACTCTCTGGACTGGAGAGACAGTGCCTCAGCCACTAAGGTACTCATGAGCATGAGGGTTTGAATTCATATCCCAGCTCTCACTCCAAAAACCAGGCATGGGACAGCAAATATCTGTAATGTTAGCAACATTGCAGAGCCGAGACAAGCTGGTTTGTAGAACTCAACTCTCAGAAAGTCTAGTCTATTGGGTAGTTCCAGGTTCAGTGACAAACCTTGTCTCAAAAACTAAGATGTTGAACAACCAAGAAAGATATTCAATGTCGACCTCTGGCCCCCATGAACATGTGAGTCTGCATACTCAAAGGAATACTTATACCTACTCCCAGGACACACACACACACACACACACACACACTCATACACCAAAGTCTTAATTGACTAATGTAGCATCTTGCCATTTTGCTGACTAATCATTATTCCATTCCTTTCCTCTGTTCTTTCATCTCTCATCACATCTGAGTCCAAATCCAGCCACTCTCCACAAAGCCCTATCATTTTGCACCATTGGGTCTTTACTAACTAGGAGCCTTATCTGAGACAAAGTTCATACCTGACTATCCTACAAATTCTATATCCAGTATTAGAAGCTTAGTTGATATACAGCCTCTTCAAGGAAGCCTTCAGGATTCTACCTGAGAAGGATGAATCAGAGCTGCAAATCAACATTACATTTTCTTCTTCTACATATAATTAAGTGATTTATACATATTTCTGACTCACTGAATTATATATGTAATCCTTGAGGGCAAGATGTTGCCTTATCTTGTCTAATATACCAAATAACACTTAATAACTGATACATAAAGCAAGTCTCATTGGAGGATAAGAATAAAGCTTAATAATATAACCTGGCATGCCATTAACCTTCAGTGAACTGAAAATTTTCCCAGCATAAACTACGGCTTAGGAACTTTCAAATTTTTGTTTTTAAAAGGTAAAATGAAAGGAACAATATTTGATATAATGGGATAAATAACAACCTAAAAAAAGAATTTTCTATGTCAAGCTGATCTTTGTAATGTCATAGGACATTCAAGTGCAAGGATAATGCATGCCAGGTAAGTAAAGAGAAATACCCAGTCTTAAGTAAATAAAAATTGCAAGCTGCATACTCCATGATCTCTACTGAGAATATAATCTCTGTGCCTGGATGCTAGCAAATGGTTTGTGTACTAGAGAGTAAAACTTCTGGATGGCTCACTTTGTGGGAAAAAAAAAGCTTTTGTTTAGTGCTCTGCCAGATACTCAGTTCAGGAATAATCATGGATTAGTGGAGGCAGCTAGCCAGCCATACTTACCAACAGACAGAGAATTTTAAACACGATTAAGATTAGACAGCCCTGTGAAAACAAAGAGGACTTGAACATCAGGCATCTGCAGAAGGTAGAGGCAATTCAGGTTCTTATTTACACTAGATGAAGAACAGCATTTACATTCAGCTGAGAATGTAGAGGATCTGGCACATGGTTGAATCCAGTTGGACTGGCTGACCTTAAAGTCCCAATCAGAACTGTCATTGCATTGTGCAGTAGTCAGATCAGGCTGTGAAAATCACTGGAACATGTCTCAGACAGACAAACAAAAGCATCATTCATCCATCATTAAATGGAGCATGGGCTATTGTGATAACAACAACTCTGTAATGCTCCCTGCTGTGACAATCAGTCTTTTTACTGCAATGTACAAATGTGGGGCTCAAAACAGAAAAGGGTAATTTTTATTTATAGATTATTTCCATGGAACAATTTTTTTTATCTTGTCTTGATTGACAGTATGTGGCAATAGCAGTAAACACTGAATACTATTTTATTGAATAAACATATGGCTACTATACTTATTATCTAATGGTGAATTGCAAACTACTTAATTTCAGGTAGGTTTCTTATATCTTCCTAGATTTGGTTTCCCTGTCCATAAGTTACATATTCTGGTTAGATATTTTTCAACTCTACAGAAGCTAGAGTCTTCTGGGAAGAGGAAGCTAAATCGAGAACATGCCTTGATCATCTTGCCTGTAGGTATGTCAGTGGGGCATTCTCCTGGTTAATGATTGATGAAGGAAGGCCCAATCCTATGGGTGGTGCTGCTCCTAGGCAGATGGTACTTGATGGGGTAAGACAGCAGGCTGAGCAAGCCATGTGGGAGCAAGCCAAAACCAGTGTTTCTCCATGGTCCCTGCTTCAGTTCCTGCCTGCAGGTACCTGCCCAGCTGAATTCCAGCCCTGACCTCACTCAGTGACAACCATGATCTTAAAGTATTAAGATGAAATAAACTACTGGGACTTGAGCTTTGTACAAGGTGATAAATACGGATCAATTTGCATTCTTCTATGCAGACAGCCAGGTAAACCAGCACCATTTCTTGAAGACACTTACTTTTTTATGGTTTTGGCTTCTTTGTCGAAGATCAAGTGTCTAGAGGTATGTGGGTCTTCAATTCTATTCCATTGATTGACCTGTTGGTCTTTGTACCAATACCATGTGGTTCTTATCACTATTGCTCTGTAGTACAGCTTGAGGTCAGGGATGGTGATTCTCCCAGAACTACTTTTATTGTTGAGAATTGTTTTCTATATCCTGGGGTTTGTTGTTGTTGTTTTTCCTTCCATATGAAGCTGAGAATCATTCTTTCCATGTTTGTGAAGAATTGTGTTGGAATTTTGATGGGAATTGCATTGAATCTGTACATTGCTTTTTGTAAGATGGACATTTTTACTGTTAATCCTACTGATCCATGAGTATGGGAGATCTTTCCATCTTTTGAAGTATTCTTTGATTTCTTTCTTCAGGGACATGAAGTTCTTGTCATACAGGTTTTTTCACTTGCTTGGTTTATGTTATATCAAAATATTTTATATTATTTTTGGCTATCATGAAGGGTGTTGTTTCCCTAATTTCTTTCTTGCCCATTTGTCACTTGAATAAAAAAGGCAACCCCATAGGAAAATCAACAGTATCAACTAACTTGGACCACTGGGAGCTCACCAAGCAAAGAACTTACATTGGTGGGTCTATGGCCCCCAGCAGATATGTAGCAGAGGACTATATTACTTAGTCTTAGAGGGAGAGGATGTGCCTAATCCTGTAGAGACTTGATGCCCCAGGGAAGTGGTAGGGTGTATGGGTGAGGGGGTTTCTGGGTGGGTGGGAGACCACCCTTTCAGAGGCAAAGGAGAAGGGGCATGGGAGTGGGGATCAGGAAGGGGGCAACATTTGGAATGTAAATAAATAAAATAATTTTTAGAAGAGATGAAATAAATCCTTTCCTTCCTCTGTGTGCTTTCAGTTGTGGTGTTTATTACAGTGATTAAAGGTAAACTAAAACACTAAGGGTAGTAACACTACTAAATTCTGACATCTTTCAGAGGAGTCCATGAGAACTGACAGAAATCACAGCCCCATGGTGGCATGGGAAAGGAGGGACTCATGTAGTTGAGTATGCCTTGGCTGGAGAGTTCAGGTAGGGGGTGGGAAATGCCATCCATATCCTGTAACAGGAAGTGACTTAGAGATGCTGGTAGAACTTAGTACCTCAGTTAGCCTTTGGCCCAGCTTGGGGCCCTAACAAGTACTATGTTGGTACTGAGTATAGAGGCCTGGATGTATAACAAATTTTCTTATTTAGTATATCTATATTGATAATGTGTTATATTTATTTTCTAGTTGATAAGTATATTAGGAAATAAAAAGTACAATCCACAAACCACAAGAAACTCAAGAAGACCTAACTGTGGATACTTCGTTCCTTCTTAAAAGGGGGAACAAACTACCCATGGGAGGAGTTGCAGAGACAAACTATGGAGCAGAGACTGAAGGGAGGACAATCCAGAGACTACTCCACCTGGGAATCCTTCCCATATGCAATCATCAAATCCAGACACTATTGTGGATGCCGGCAAGTGCTGGCTGACAGGAGTCTGATATAGTTGTCTCCTGAGAGGCTCTGACAGTACCCAACCAGTCAGAATAGAGGTTCACAGCCATCCATTGGACTGAGCACAGGGTCCCCAATGAAGGAGCTAGAGAAAGGACCCAAGAAGCTGAAGGGTTTGCAGCCCCTTAGGACAAACAGCATTATGAACTAACTAGTACCCTCAGTGTTCTCAGGAACTAAACCACCAACCAAAGAGTACACATAGTGGGACTAATGGCTCCAACAGCATATGTATAGCAGAGGATGGCCTAGTTGGTCATCAAGGACAGGAGAGGCCCTTGGCCCTATGAAGGTTCTATGCCCCAGTGTAGGGAAATGCTAGGGCCAGGAAGTAGGAGAGGGTGGATTGGTGAGCAGGGGGAGAGGGGAGGGAACAGGTTTTTTTTTTTTTAACTTTATTTTATTTTTCTTTTATTCGAGGGGAAACTGGGAAAGGAGATATCATATGATATGTAAATAGAGAAAATTTATAATAAAAAATAAAAAATAAAATAAACCAAGAATAAAATTTTGCTACACTTTAATACTGTTGGTTATCTAATCCTTTAAAAACTACTTTTAGAATTGAACTAGAGCCTGTGGTTTTCAGTATCTATCCATCTCTCTCTCCCTTTCCATCTTAACAAGCCTCAGTAGAGCTTATTCTGTCTAAGTCACTGGCTGTTTCTTAGTTTCTTCAATTCTGAATTTCTCATGCCTCCTTTCACTTGACTAACTAACTCTATGAAACTTCAACCCAAAACTTCTTTACAGAGTTGTCAAGAACATTGGTTAATTGAAGCTACAAAGTCTTTCTTGAACATCTCTGGTATATCCAGAGCTGGGGATATGAAAGTGAATGACAAACAAACAACTAATTATAATACACTGATACCTAATACTATGAAGTGAAAGGACCTCCTGGTTTGGTTTGTTTACCTATGGTGAAAGATGAAATCCTTGAATTCTAACCATAAAAATAAGAGGGGACAGGAAAATGGCTCAGACGGTAAAAGCATTTCACTCAAACTTAACAACTGAGCTGTATTCCTGGATCTGATAAGGTGGCAGAAGAGAACCAACTTCAAGAATATGCACATGCATATTCACACTATACACATACACACACACACACACACACACACACACACACACACACACCAATGAGAGCATATTTATTAGAAGGAAGAGCAAAGAAGAAAGATACCATGTTCAGATGCACTTGGTACTTAGAGGACAGGGATGAACAATAGACATATGTGAGTTATATGCGAGATAATAGTAGGTTATATGGGAGCAAGAATTAGGAAGGAAACGTGCAATGATATTAAGGCGGGGAAGCCCAGGTTGCAATAGAAATCCTAAGGTGTTCAGTGCTAGAAACATGGAAGAATGTAACAATCCAAAAGAGAAAGTCTGTGTGCTGCCAATGACCTAGAGCCAGCCTATGCCTGTTGGGACTCCTGTCATGATACCATGAGCCCAATGTCAAACATGGAACTGCATGGAACTGCAATCTTTGCCCACCTGGCCTTTTGAGGTCGTCTTGTTTAGACTTGCTTTGTTCCCACTTGCCACACCCCTGTCATTCTGTTTTTCAATGGGAACATTACTCTGCAGTACTTAAATTAGACATCAGGTGCTCACAGCAGAGAGTGTTATTTGAGTATCTGGGGAGACTTTGAACTCTGGACCTTTGAACAGTATCAGAACTGCTAAGAGTTTGAAGGCTCTCAAACTGAGAGCTGAACTGACTCATGTCTGCGTTAAGTTGTTGCCGTTTAAACATTCTGTCACAATGTCGAGAAAAATAATTAAAACAATGGACCTTTAGTGCTGTGGAGTTTTAACTTCATTTTATGTAGTATCAGGAGGTCAGTGAGGTTTATAAAGTAGATTAATTTTTAATTGATCCACAGACACTATAAAGGTCATCGTGTAGGGGAGTGGCTAGGGCCCCATTCAAAGGGAATATGCTTAAGAACATGGAAACTAACTTGAATACCAGCTTCTTTATAGCACAGGTATGAAATCTAATCTACTTAAATCCAGACCCAGCCACAGAACTTCCTGGGTTTACATGAGGTGCCCTATACCCCTTTCTATACCCCTTTGTTCCTTCTGACCATGGGGAGAAGAACTGGAGGTAAGGACATACCCATCCTGTCCACCACCTCCCTATTTCAAAACTGAATTTGCACAATAGCTTTTGGAAAGGGCTGTCACTGCTTCTGTGTTGCCTCTGTCACACGTCTCTGTGGGAGCTGACATTTTGCTGATACTTCATCAGCCTAGCCCGCCTGCTGAGAACCAGATTGGTAAGGGAAATGCATCTCACTGCAGGGAAGGATGAGAAATGTATTATTTAAATACAATTTATTTTACAGCAACTTTAAAAAATCAGATCTGCAATTGCTGTGGAGAAAGAAGCATTTGGCTGCATCTGACATCTTTGCGTTTGCTGATTTTCAAGACATTGGATGGTTCTAAAATGTTTTTATTCATCAGGTTGTTTTGTTTTGTTTTGTTTTTTTCATTCTTTTCCCCCCATTTATATAAAGATTTTCTAGAAAGGTATGTAATAAAATACAAGTTTTGGTTGGGGTGGTTGAGGTAGAAGTTTTGGGGAAACAGCTCAAAAGTTTTTATCGGGAACAACGGATCCCTCTAAATTAGAATTCTATATGAATTCTAGAATAAAAACTTAGATAGGTTGTTTATACACAAAAAAATATTTCCTAGTTTGCATTTTTGAATCTGATATTACTTGATTTTTTTAAATGTTCTCACTAATTCTTTAAGAATTGCACAGTGTATTTTAATCACGTCCATCATAACACTGCCAGGAAGTTCTCTGTGATCTACTCAGACACCCCTCCTCTCCCCTAAGACTTGTCTTTGTTATTATTTTTGTTTTAAAACAAAGTAGACCGGCCAAATGACAAGTCAATTCTTTCTAGAAACTATTTGTTGATTAATTCAACCTAAAAAGGTCAAACTGATTGTCTGTTTACAAAACAGAAAAGTGCTTTCTGGAAGAGAAGGTGAAGGTGGGAATTTACTTGCACATGTTGAATATGGGATGTTTGTGAGCCTGGGGTGTGCTGAGCTCATGACTACCAGCTTTCAACAGCCAGTTGCTAAATGTCAGGAGATTTTAAGAGACCTTTGACATCACATTGGTGTTTGAAATCATCACAGTGGGAACACCCCAAGTTTTACAGCCCAGGGCTCTTGAATTTCATTCATCCAGTTAATAAACATTCCTCAGATTCTCACTGATGGAGGATTAGTCCACTGGTCAGGATGGCTTTCCTGGAACTGTATCCAATGATGTGTAAGCATGGATGTGATTGAGATGAGCATCTTCACTTTTATGTCTCTGTTTCTCCCCTCTTTTCTCTCTGACTTCAGTCTTACAATATTGAAGGAGTCTAATTTGATTTGTCTCATAAGACACATGGTAGAAATTTGAGATTAAATAACCAATTATTAAGAGACTGAAAACAGGATTTCTAAAGAAAGGAAAATGAAGCATTTGTAAGCAATATTGCAAGGGGTTTTTTTTTGTTTTTTGTTTTTGTTTTTGTTTTTTCTTTAGGTTTTGTTTGTTTGAGTTTTGGTAGTGTCTTGATGGGTTAAACTCAACATGCCCAGTAGCAGGACAGAAGGGGGAAAGAGTCTCAAATTTGAGGAAGAATAAATATGGCAAGATTAGAGGCAAAATGTGATTACTAAGCAACCACATTAAAACTAGATAATTATCATGTACATATATTTAGTCAAAGATGGTAGTATACACTACCATGGTTAAGGAAAAATAAGCAAAGTAGTAAACATGGAAATCTACAACTGGATAAGAGTAAAAAAATATTCATCTATAGTCCAGAGATGGCGATCGCCACAGCTTCAGTCGGCAAACACTGCTTTCCTACAAGTTTTCAAACATACAAATAGATACTTTTCACAATTTTTAGTCATTTTTCTATCCATGGTATTCAATGTCAAGTCCCAAGGTATTATACATTCATCCAAATCATGAACCCCAATATGGTCAGAGTAGTCACAGCTGTGTTATATAACTGAGTTAATCAAGCCTCCCCTGGTAGACAATTCCTTTCTCTCTTGTGCTTTGACTCAGGAACTAGTGGCCTGATAAATATAAATATGGGATAACTTCTTTGATTATTCAGTAACATGCCTTACACAAAACTAAGCTTCCTTCACAGAGATAGTTCTATTTTTTAACTAATAGAAAAAGTATGATTTTTTTTCACCATTTAAATTTTATCAGCATATGCTTACTGTTAATAATAATGCATTTTATTATGGCATTTTCATACATGTCTGTAGCTGTAAATACATCATTCCTACCTCTACATGTTGTCTAGAAATAAAAACTAAAATAAACCATAAAACCTCTTCCACTTGATGCTTAACTACTGGCAAATAAGAGATTCTAGGTGAGGTAAGGCATAGTATTCAGTTGCATACCCAGTGGGGAGCCTACTAGTCTCCAAATGCCAGCTTCAAACCCATGGTCATATAGATGACCTGAGTTAAACTCTGTGGAAAACAAAAGAAAAACTTTCACATATGGAGAAGATACGACGGCACAGAGTAAAGGAGACAAGACAAAGGAAGGGAGAGTAATCAGAGTGTGTTATACACATGAGTGAAACTGTCAAAATACATTTATTGATGTTTGAACTATTATTTTTTGAAGTCAAGCAAAGTGGTACATATCTATAATTGTATTGATGATGGTAGTGGGGCAGGATTTTAGAAGGTTACTGGCCAGCCAACCCAGCTGGAGCAATGGCGCATAGGTTCAGTGAGTGATCCTACATCAGAAAATAAAGTAGAGGGTAACGGGGCAACACACCTGGCAACCTCCATGGGAAACTGTGCAGGAACACAAGCACACACAGACACACCTTCGTACAATTCATCACATACATGGACCCAAAGAAACAAGATTTTCGTCTATCCTTGTTATAAAACATTTACCTTGGTAGACCATTCACATTTTACAGTTATAGGCCAAGTAACCAGGTTTTAAAATTCCATGAGCACCGTAATGAAATAATTATAGAACTGCTGTATGTTTTCCTTCAAGCCTTTAATATTGCTATGTACTCTTTGGCAAACATGTGTGAAGTATCTTCGTGAGTTGTCCCCCCTTTAGGCCCATTCATTTCCTTATGGTAGTAATCATATATTTTGTGTTTGTGGGTCTCAGTGTAAGATCCAACTGGGTTTGTAAAAGAGAGAATAAATTGTCCATTCAATTTAATACATGGATTACAACCTAGTTAATAACATTCAAGTCAATATTATTTGCCATCAGACACTTCTTATGGGCACCATGAAGCATTTCGTACAAGTTGAAATCCTAGCAGGAAAGAATTGTTATGCAACTATTACAATGAGCGTTTGAAAGACTGAAGAGCTTGCCTTTCTCAATAGTTTCTCAACTATCTATTTATTTCACCTGGCAAGTGAAAGAACACAAACGATATTACCCACTGCTTAACAATGATTCCATTAAGGTTGAGTTACACAGGGGGAAATGCCATTTCACTGTGGAAACAGCAAGTCAGAAGTAACCACTTCTGAATATGTAAGTCTTTACCTTTTAAACTCCCCCTTCTCTCTCCACACAACACATACATGTACGTTATCTCTTTTCCTTAAAGCAAAAAAGTTTGCTAAGGTGTTTGGCTGTTACTCTGACAAACTTCTGCACCACTGAAATGGTTGCCAACAGTGCTATGATGACAATCCTGCCATCGAAACCATCTCATTATAACTGAAACTTGTCAGACAAATAACTTGGCCTGTAACTTTTGTTTGCAAGTTATCCTTGGGGACATCAGAGTATTCCCCAAAAGGATCAGCCTGCTGCTAAACATCATCCTCAGGGTTTTTTGTTTCTAGACACATGCTGGTGTGTAGAAAGTGCTAAGCATGGAATGCTCATTCAGATCACCATGCCTATTCATGAACCAATAGGCAGTCTAAAACAACAGCTTCATGTTCAACCTTCTGAAACCAATTGAAACACTATGTAAAATATTGTCCAGCCCATAGCTTTACAGAAGCTCTCAGGTGACTGTGCATCCCAGCAGAGAACATAGTGCAGGTAGACATGGCACATGGATCCATGAATATCTGTCTATACCTGCAGGGGACAAGGAAGGCAGCAGTCTCCTGGCATCTCAAACAGCTTCAAATTTAGCTAATCATTTTTTTTTTAGGACTCTTGAATATGGTGTTATAAGTGCACAATTGGTAATTCTAGTCTAGACTCTTTTAAAGTGCCTCCTGAAAGAACATTAAATATTGTACTGTATGACATTCGTTTCCACATGACAGTAACTATATCAGCCAGTTTGCAGGTCTTCAGCAATGACATTTTGCAACTCTTCCAAACAGGAAGTAGAATCTCTTTGTCTTCCCTACCAAATCTGGCTTGCCTCAGGATGTGTCATAACCAATGAAAGGAGGTAAAAATAATAATGTGTGCCTTCTGAGACTGGGTTTTGGTCCACTTTTGTTGATTTTGGAGACTTCTTAGAATATCCAGACACTGCTGTGCTGTGCAGCTGGTGTAAATCTTAGGGCATGCCACAGAGAAAAGACAGGTTTGAAAGCAGAGATGCTTAACCAAGCCCAGTCTGTCCAGAAATGACTACCTTGTTGAAATAGACATATGAGTAACAGCAGTAAGGCCAGCAGACCAGCCTTGACAACTCACAGAATTAAGAAAAACAATAAATGGTCATTTAGAGTGACCAAATACTGGGAATATCATTGCAACAACAATTAGTTAAATAGCCCCTAGCAGCGTGTGTGTGTGTGTGTGTGTGTGTGTGTGTGTGTGTGTGTATACATATAAGGAACACTAGTAATTTCTTAACTTTATTCTTCATCCTATCTGTGTTTATTACTTTTATGCATGGCACAGGAGGTTCCTGAGTAACCAGGAGCACAGTCACACTTTCCAAACTTTCTGTCGAAATGATCTCCATTTTCAGAGTCCACAGGAGAACTGACATTCCAGTCCCCAGGGGCTATTAAAGCAGGCTTGTAAAATAAGAACAAGAGAGAAAGATGGTTCCAGGTTTCACTTCCACTGTTGCCTAAGTGAGCTGGCAAATTCTCTCTCTTTCTCTCTCTCTCTCTCTCTCTCTCTCTCTCTCTCTCTCTCTCTCTCTCTCTCTCTCTCTCTCTCTCTCTCTCTCTCTCTCTCTGTGTGTGTGTGTGCACTGCAAAGAAAGAAATGTTCAATAGCCTTTGAGGATTTATAGCACTTCCAAAAGTATTCCCTGAAGAAATCAGCACGGGGCTGTGTCCATCACTTTGCAAACACAGATATAGTAGCTGCCATTTTTCTTTCCCTTTTTCCCCCTGATGGTGAAAATGTGTTGTGCTGTTTTTTTCCAGGCAATAATAATGGAAGGCATTTTGATATATCTTTGGGGGCATTTGTACAGAACAAACATGAAAATGAGGAGTAATTTGTAAAAAGAGTCTCAGAAGTTTGCCTCTGAATGTTAGTCTCACTTCCACTTGCCTCATCCGGAGTCATTTCTCTAAGACAGCCTAGGGAAGGCAAAGCCTTGGAAAGTGTCTAAGGTGGCTGAAGAGAAACTGGGTGCTGTCCTGTGACATTTTCTTTGAACTATTGATGGAAAAGGACAAGCAGTAGATACTATTGACACATTGGCCCTTTAGAGATGACATACAATACACTATACCTATCCTGACAATTAGAAACCCTGGAGAAATTATCCTCTGAACACAAAGAAAACAAGAAAACTTCTCTAAATGCTTGGCAATGGTAGAAAGTTACAGTTCACCATATTCAGCTGTGATGTGTCTTTTTTGGTGGGCAGAATCACGGGTTTCTGGAAGAAAGTGGTCCTTCTTGTTTTTGTGTTGATTGTTCAGGGTTCTTCTGTGCCACTGAAATAATGCTTAATTGATTCTTCATGTGCAATTCAGATGCCGGCTTGGGGGTAGGGTTTTTGAAGATGTGTCTAGCTCTTGGAGCACTTGGGCTACTGCAGCGCTTAGACAGAGAAAAACAACAGGCCTGATTTTTATCTTGCACAACTCTTAAAGGGCTCTTTTTGCCTTGATTTCAACTGCCAATCACAGTGATCCATTCATATGCTCTAGTCTTATTCATAATTTCATTTTGTGGCTAGACAAAAATATCAGAATCGGACAAAGTTATCTGATTGAAAAATAATATGTTTTCCAGAGATTATGGTGACCTCTCTATTTTGTTGATTTACATATACTTTCAACTCATTTTCTCTCACAGTGGGAAACTCAGAAGCATTTTCCAATGTGGTATATGCACCAGTTGCTTTAAGAAAATGTTGCCAGAATAAATTAAATTTACCTAGGTGTGTGTACATAGTATTATACCCTTGTGCATTGACTTCTAGAACAGGATATCTCATGAGGACATGAACAGAAAGCTAACTCAAGGTTTAAAAATCAGGGCAGTGACTGAGAGGGTGGTATGAGACCGACTCTTGTATTAAACACATTTGCTTGAGACTGGACTTATATCTCCTCAAGTTCCTTTCCTCATTACTTAGAGAGTCACAATCCAGCCACCAAAATAGCCTGCTTGACTTCCTTATATGCTATAGGTTTATAATCACAGGACAGGCTGGAAGTACTTCTCTAAGTGAGTACACAGGGATACGGAGACAAGTTCAATCCCTCTGCTTCTGTGAGTGGACTCAACACTGAAGTGTCTTCTGTCTAAGCCCCATGTCTTCTGGTTTCAAATGATGTTATAAATTACCACTGGTTCTGATCCTTTTATTTGTTATATGTGTGTATTTTTTTCACTAAAGAGACTTTTTTTTCCTGAATAAGAATACCTAGTACTTGATGAAAAGTATGTAAGCAGTAAAAATGAACCCCCACATATTTATTGATTTAAGAAAAAATTTACTGATGACTGTCTTTATTGCAGGAGTGAGGAAATACAGGAAGGAACAAACAGGTATGCCTACATAGAACTTGGATTCAAGCAAGAGAACAGGCAGTTGGTATTAAATGCAACAGTAATGGGTGAATGTCCTAGATTAGAAGACAAGATACACTATATGGCAACAAAAGGAACTCCAGGAAAGCTGCTCACTGCCTTCTTAAGAAGTGGCATCAGTGGAAGTCAGTGACATGGTGACCAGACACCAAAAACATAAACAAGTACTCAAGCGGCATGGCTTGTTGACAGGTTGGATACCATTTCTCCAAATTCCACATGCGACTACACACATATCTCTATGTGTTTCTTATTACTGGCATCATAGTTTTTTTGCTGGTAGACTTATCTAAAATTATGTGATACCTAGGTATTTGAAAAATGACAGTACTGGTATCCATATTTAAGTTCTCAGTATTAAAACCTGTTAATAAATTGGTTTGGATGATTGACTTTTAGATAGGAAAAGGAAAGTCCTTCATGCAGTAGGAGAGAACGTCCTTGGTTGATGAGTCTATGTTATTGAGCTGTAATTGGTTCCATATATAATTTTAAGATGTGCAATCTTCCTCTGCTCAGGAAGGCAAGGAGAATTCTGAGAGCATAGGCCAAGAAGACAAGGTTAAATAATTGTATTGCACTCACGCCTCGGTTTCCTCACCTCCAACAGGAGATCAATACAGCCTCCCCATATCCAAGGACACTGGTGTGGATTAACTAATTAATGACCAAATAGTGTTGAACAAAGGCCAATCATTATTATTCAAGAAGCACAAAAATCCATCATCAGATTGTACCTTCCTGGCATCTGTTGCCTTGGTAACCTGATTTGCAGGTGCAACTACCATTTTTGGCACTGCATTCCAGGGTGTTCTCTTCCACACACTGACATTCCAAAGAACAGCTAGCTCCATAGGCTCCCCTGGGACAGCCTGCAAGCAGATTGAAGCAAACCAGTTACCTGAAAACCATGCTTTGTTTATTTGAAATTGTTAGTGCATAGGCATGACATTCTTTGGAGCCTGATTATAAGGAGAATAAGGGGATCATCATGACTGCCAAAAAAAAAAAAAAAAAAAATTGAGGGAACAAATGTCTTTCACATCAGGCAATTCATTTGCTTTTTGGCAACTGGACATGAACAACGAAGCCTGAATTACTTAAAAGGCTGCAGTGATGCTGGGAGAGCGATTGCTTCTCAAACGTGCTTATTGCTGCCTGGACTTAATATTCTCCAAGGACTGCTTTGGTTGCCAGGCCCCCTCATCATCCTGCTGCAGCCTGGAGATGATGGACAAGCACTTATGTGAAGGTTGGCCATTGTCCTTACTCCCCCTCATTATATGGTAATCGGAAATAATTTTACATCGCACAGATTACACAAAGCTTCCATTGTGACAGTGATATTATCTTGCCCACTTCTGTGGCAAGAGCTGCTTGCCCTGTCTTCTTTATTGTCCCCAGGCCATTGAGTTTTAGACATGATGCAATGAAGACTGAAATTCTAACTTGAAAACAGCCTGCCCTTGTGTTTAGGATGGCATCCCTCAGTTCATGTATTCCCTTGCTTCCTCCTTCCCAACCTTTCTTCTTAATTCTTAAAACCGCTCAATTCCCTTTCCAAAACACATCTATGATAATTACTTTGTTTCCCCATTATCAATATTCAAGAGTTTCCTTAAATGGAGTATGCTTTTAGATGCTTCTGGGTTCATAGTAATCATTAGGTGTGCCCTTACAGACTTTGCCCTGTAATGCTGCCTGCAGAAAATGTAATGGGTTGCGGGGCTCTCCTGGGGATGGAAAGTGACATAGTAAAGCTCATTCAATGGGGTGGTTATGATAGCTCAAAGCAAATGACAGTTCTGGTTGCCAGAGACAGTGAGAATAATCTTTGAAGCCAAACAGACAATCAACAGGGTCCTGTGGACTCTTCAAAATCTGTTCCAGTTTTGATAACAAGTGATCTTTTTATGACCTTCAAGCTCTATGAATAGCATTAGACTTCCCAAGTCCATGGTCTGTCTTGTTCTAGGCTCATCTTTTTGTTCTAGAATATTTGCTTAGAAACTGGTTTAGAGAAAAAGAAAGGGTAGAAAGAATCTCTGTAGGTAATTCAATATCTGCTCAGGGCTTGTTAGGCATTGAGATAAAATACCCAGCACTCTATGTTTTGAAGTCCTAATTCTCAGGACTTTCTTCCTGAATATATCAAGGATATAATTTATTAAGATGAGGTTATTTTGAGACAGATGCATTTCTAAAGCAATTCACACAATGAGCTTACAGACTGACAGATTTGTCCAGAGGACTGCTTGTGGTGAAAGCACCAATGATGGGCACTATGATGCCACAGAAGGACCTACTTATAGGATACTATAGGCCTGGGACAAGTCTAACATCGTTAGAGGACCAGAAAATGATTGACACCTTGAAACTGAACCTTCAGCTCCATGAATTGTCAGACAATGGATTTTTATTCTAAGGCACTCAGTTTTTAGTACTTTGTGTGGCTAGAAAAAAATAATGACTAATTATAGGACTTGAGGTCCTCAGGTCTAGCCAAGTGACATCCATAAGTAAATCCAGAAGGACTAGGGTATGTGCACTCTTAAAGAGGGTAACATTCAAGATGTTAATGGGCATCACCACCACCATCACCGCTATCAGCAGTACACTGCTACAACCACCACCACTAGCATTACTGCCACCACTAAAAACAAACAAACAAAAAAACATGTTTGGTGGTTTTCTTCCAAGTCTTTACTCTTCACAGCTCAGGTGAATTTAAATATGTGAGCCTGGAATTCAGATATTAGAATGTCAATTTTGTTGCTGAATAATGAGCTTTCCAAACTCGTTGACCAGATGTACTGATTTAATTTTTATGCTCAAACATCTGATATTGCCTATGAAATATTCAAAAGTTATTACTTCATATTGGATATATCTTGATACATTTCAGGGCCAACAACAAAAATGATACTATCTTTGTTTCTAGCCTAGTTTTCCTCTCTAGATATGATATTCTAGAACATACCATCTGTACCTCTACTATGTAGCTATTGATGGCTCTCTCCCTTCTCTTCTTAATTTAGCTAAACCTAATCTTTTCTTATAATCCACACTCAGTTTACTATGAGGCATTAACTTGGTCTCTTATTAATGTGGTCATAATTAATTATGTTTTTTTCCAGAGACATTCCTTCTCTTACATATGCAAGTCCTATGAGCATTCAACTAAGGATAAATTATAAACTATAGAAGGTCATGGCAACAGCAGTAGGTGTGGTAATCTTCATCGAGTACTTATCATGAACTTTTAATCCCTTTGGACAATACTATTTGAAGGTGGGACTTCAGTAACATTATTAGATCAAGAGGTAGTGTTTTTATCAGTGATATTAGTGCTTTAGTAAGAAAAGCTTAGAATAGATTTGCTTGTCCCCCTAAGAGGTAGATGCAGTGACTGGAAATATCTAAGAGCCACTATCCTAAGGCATTATACTTGAGAAGCTCTGTAGAACCCTCATATTCTAGAATTAAATACATTTATTTTTATAACCTATCTACCTTAGGGTAGTCTTTCATAGCAGGTTAGTCAGCCCCAAGATACCAGTGTTCATTAGGAGAAAGCTTCTGAGGACCCAGTCCCTCCATAATAAGATGAGGGAAGACAGCAGGGCAGGAGGAGACAACAGGGCAGGAGCAGGAAAGATTGCTTAAAGTTCACAGATCTTAGCTTCAGGGTTGGAGGAAGGTCTTTCAGTGTTACTCTAGGAAGAAACTGTGAAAACTAGAGCTGAACTTACAAACTCGGATATTTTGGGTAATCATGTCTTCTTGTATGCATTGTCAGAATGCAAGCAGAAGGGCTGTGCTGAATTTTAATGGTAATTGTGTTTTGTACTAGACAAAGAGACACAGTCCAGGTTCCTCACACTTAGCTCCTATAAAGTGCCAGGTGTTTACTGAAACAATCTCTAACAATTTTCAATTGATACATAAATATAAAATCAAAAAATAAAATAAAATGTGGATGTAGTTTTAATCATCAAAATACAGACTTTGTAATTTAAAGAGGTCAAAGAAGAGAATTAAATATTTGTATATTTGAGTAGATGAACTAAGTTTTTTT
>JADRCD010226040.1:0-25797 GCA_019843815.1 Montemys delectorum
AAAAGCTCCCATAAAGGATGTGCAGGGAAAGGGAAATGACCCATCAAGACAAACTGATGCCCCCTGGAGATGATCAAGCCACTCAGTGTAGTATGTGATCCTGAGCTGGGCAACCCCACGTACATGGATCAATAAACCTCATGGTATTGCAACGGTCTATTGTCAATCTGTGTTCTCTGGGTTGAGTCAAGTTTACAACATGGAGCCCCTTCTGCTGCTGGGCAAGAAGCAATTTGCCTGTGTGGATATCTGGGTCTGTGTGAAGTGTAGTGGTCTCGTGGCCCAAATTTATGCCATCCTATAGCCCATTTCTAAACCCCTGGTGGCTTATCAAAAGTATGTAGATGAGCCTCTAAGAAAGAGATCAAAGATACCCTCATCCAGTATGATCCAACCCTGCTTGTAGCTGCCCCTGATTGATACCAGAAATCCTACCAGTAAGCCCATCTCAAGGATCAGGGTCCATTCGCCTTTGTAATAAAACATCCTGGGATTTTTTTTTTTTTTAATAAAAAACAAACGTTCCAAGTCCTGGGAATGGGCAGGAGGAGGGAGGAGGGGCAATAAAGTGACTGTCTAGTTAGTTGTCCCTCAGTTTTGCAAGATTAGAACGTTTCAGACATCTGTTACCCAGCAGTATGCACACTGTTAATAGCAATGAAAGGTACACTTTTGGTTATTAGTTTTTTAAAATAATTAAAAATAAACTTTCAATAAAGACAGAGGGAACACACTGATAGTAGACCTAGAATCACATGCTCCTCACATGTGCTCTCAAAGCTGTCAGCCGATCCCTCCAAGTCCTGTTCCCAACCTTAAGAAATAAGAACTGGACTGGGAATCCTGCCAAATCTCATTTTTATAATAAGGTCTCATAAATGAGTTACTGACTTACACTTGGGTGCAGCACTGTGGGGTGACTACCATGCAGCAGTCCCAGTTACTGCAGGGCCTAATGAACTCTACAACGACAACCTTCATCCAACTGCTTCAGATCTGTACTTTCCATTTAGTATCTCTAAGACTGATATCCCAAAGTTGACCAACTGTGACTTCAGACACAGTAGCCCATCAAACTGAGCAACTGTATGTTCATTTAACGTACGTGGTGTGTGTGTGTGTGTGTGTGTGTGTGTGTACAGGAATATGGGAACATCTTGGCAGGTGTTACACTAGTATTCTCTGAGCGTTTTGTAACAACCCATCATCAACTTCTCTGAAATACTAAGACTTGCCCACCCAGATGCTGTTAGGGATAATTTTGGGGTATTAAAGGCTCAGAAAGCAATGGTCCAACATTCTTACTGATCAAAAAGAAAATCATACTTGTAGTTGGCCTATTGAAGATTATGGAAGGATGAATGGCAAAAATCATTAAACAGGAAAGAAGTCTGTAATTTCAAGTGCTTATAATCAGTTACACTCGTTCTTATTAATAGCACTCTACAAGCGCCTGTACTTCTGACTCACCAAACATAAAACATTAACAAGAAAACCTTCCATGAGACCTGAGTAAGCATCATAGATCATTTCTATTTCATTCCTCTCATGAAGGACAAAGTTGCTACCGTCACCTACCAGCATGTGCTCGCAATCCACTTCGTAATCCACTCCTCACCAGTTACACAGAATCACTGGAAGGTGCTGGAATTCACCTTGGGAACAGAACTGTCAGCTTGCTAACTCTTGAGGTTATTTTATGCCAAAAATCATTGGTTTTTTTGTTTGTTTATTTGCTTGTTTTTGTTTTTTTCCCCAGTGCTAGCACTTAACCCCCAGGGCCTTGAACATACCAAGTAAACACATCAGCCCCCCACAGCTTACAATTCATTCTGCCATATCTGTCAAATGTGTGGTATAATAAATGTTTGGCTTTTTTAAAAATAACAAACTTAGGAGTCCTTTACTCCCCCCACCCCCTCCGTAAACTGGCTTTGCTTCTGTACATGACAGTCAGACACAAAAAGAAAATACACGTAAAGCTCCAATTCTCAATTCACAACCTTTCGCTAAAGCACAGGCAATGTTTAGCTCTCTTGAGAAAGGTTTTATAAGCTAAACCATTACAGATGTCCCAAATGAGCTACACAAGCTATCTCAGAACCTTCCTCATCATTTTCTGAAATTAAGCAATTGTGGGGAGAGGTACAAGGTTTAACTACCTCAGAAATTAAGGCTATTTAGAAATGTATGGAATATTAATACCAAGAAAGGCAATTTACAAGAGGGCTGGAAAGGGCAAGTAAAGATCACAGGGCTTTGGTTGCCTCTGAGTCTTACAACTGGTAACCCCATGCTGGAGCCCCACAAGAGCAGCCACAGGAAATCTTGATCGGAGTATGTAAAATAAGGCCTAATGCCCCTATCAAAGACTGCTATTAACACTACTGCATTATTCTCCAATATTCTCCAAGGTGAAGGTGACCCACAAGTTTTAAGTATGATAAATAATCCTCCTGGAAGCCTGCTCATACTCCTTTTTTTTTTTTTTTTTAATCATCCTGATACCAAGCTACAGCTGTCGCCATAAAGAGGAATGCACACGAGAGCTAAATTACCCCACCAAAGGCCAGCATGTTTCAGCAAGAACTAGCCTGCTTGACTAGGACTTTTCTACATGGACTAGGTCCCTCATCCTCTAACCTCATTTATTTGGTTGGGGGTAAGAATAAGAAAAGTCAATGTACCAAAAATTTAAAGTATTTTTGTTGTACTTCTTCCTCAAATCATTTTCCCTCAAATTTAGGAGCATGCAGGATCACATTAAGTATAGCGTGTAGACCTAAAACAGAAGTCCAATCCGAGAAGACCAAATATAGAGACCACATAGACATTTTTTTCATTAAAAAACAAAGTCATGGTGCCGATATAAAGCTTGATGTACGTCCCTTATTGGTAAAGAGGCTGTACAAGTCCTGGGCTCCATCCCCAGAACTGCTAGAATTCAAGATGTCCTCCTCAGGGCTTCTTCCCAGTTCCTGGAATGAGGACTGAGTCACAAATGCCCTGTGAGCACCACAGCAAACAAGGACAAAGGTCACCAAAGGCTTTAGGCCATCAGAACGTGTGCCCTTTGAAAGCCTCTGATTTCCCACAGTGGCTTCTAATCCTGTCACCTGCATTAAGGTAATATTCCCAGTATGGAACATCCTCCCTGAGGAGGGAAACAGAGCTCTCTCTTTAAAAGATTTAATTTTCAGTGGGGCGTGCAAGTGCACACCTTTCATCCCGGCACTCAGAGGCAGAGGCAGGCAGTACTTGAGTTCTCAAAATGATCCACAAGACAGTGTTCCTGTCCTGTAGAAGTTTATCCACTACTTCACAGTAATTGGCAGGGCAGAGATGTAATGTAGAAGCAGAACTCTGAGGCCATTCTCTCTTAGCATCAGACAAGAAATGAACAATTCTGGATGCTTGCCAAACCCAGAAAGGCCTGGAAGCTTTGGCCATAAGAGAATTTCCCAAAGGCACCTGCACAGTTAGATGGAGACTCTCCAAGTCTGTACAGTTTCTGAAGGCATTAGTGTACAGACAAATTTAAAAATGAGATATCCTAAAACTGGAATAATTGTGAGCACATCCCTACAGTGGCCCCCGCTGATTTATTTGCCTGAATACTCCACAAAACGCTCTTGTGCTAACACTTTGTGTGCTTAGGTGCCTATAAGCAGAGCCAAGGTCCTGGTCCCCTTCACTCTCCCTTGTTCCCTCCACAGCCCTTGAAAAGCCAGTTTGAGGGTCCAAACTCAACAGTTTAAGACCTGTTACTGACTGAGGAGTGGAGGGTCTCCAAATACTATTTTACATTTGTAGGTGGCCTTCCCTAAAATCGTTTCATGCCAGGGTGAGTGGGCTCATCTCCAGGCACTGCTGCACTCCAGGAGTTGGATCAAGCACTGTGGTAGTAAAATCTAAAAGGGACTGTCTTCTCTCTAGAGAAGCACAGCAGTTTCCTAACTGCCTTCCCTCCTTTGGGCCTCTCTTCTCTCTGTCATACTGGGAGAGATCCCAGTGTCCCCAGGACCTCAGCAGCAGCTCTCCAGTTCTCCAGGTGGGAATCTCAGGGAGGCCCTCTGTTACAATTGGGGCATCCTTTCTATTTGAAAACAAAAACTCTACTGAGCTGAAGCACCCTTCTGGGATAAGCACTAAGCTCTTTGGCCTTTCTGTCCATTCCTGCTTGTGACACCTGTTCATGTCTCTGCCTGGAATTCCCTTCCGAGTACTGACACTACATCTCCTGAGTGAGCACAGAGCTCTTCTCTCCACAGACTCCCTCTCCCTCATGGCCAGCCTCTCTAATGCTAACCGCAGTGCCTGTCAGAAAGCAGACATTGAGTATTAGGCCATTCATCCCATTTCCTAATAAATGACTAAACCACTAACATTCTGATTCATAAAGCTTACAAATAAAGAGACTACTTTGCTGTCCTTTGAAATGTACCTGTTAGAACAGGGCAGTTTAATGGCATTAATAAAATCTAATTATCTGAGCAATGCTGGCATTTTAAAAAGCAGAACAGAAACTATCACAGCAGTTCATGAAGTACTAGTAAACATTACTTCATAAATTTGAACTAGGTACACACACACACACACACACACACACACACACACACAAATATATCCATAAAAAATACACTTATCTAACAATGAGATTACCAATGTAAACATACTTCTTTCTGGTAATATAGTCAAAAATCGTTTCTTTCAAAATAGTTTAAGTTACTAACCAAATCACTGCTGATTACTCTGAAATCCTTCATTTAGCTTAGAAAACAAAAACCATCATTCTCCATTGTAAAATTTAGTTTGAGTGTGCCAATTAAGATGGCTTCCTGAGTGGGAAAGTTAAAAACCACCTCCACGTGGGAATGCCTGAAGATTACAGCTGATTAAATGCACAAAGAGAACTGCACACCTGCCAGCACTGGAGCTGGGTTTTAGGTTTCACATTAGTATCAGGTCATCCTCAAGCCCCACCTCCCCTCCCCTCCTGTATTTCTCAAGGCAGTCTTGAATACCTCTGCATTATTTACAAGTATCCATGCCAACACCGGCCTTACTTTAGATGTTTGGATCTAGAGTATAGTTCCATGAGAGGTGTGCTTAGGGACTAGCAGAACATGGAACCCCAGTCAAGCAACCAGTTCTGGCCATAACATTCTACGTGTTGACAGTAGATAATTATAGAGCTAAGTGATTTGGTGTGCAAACTTGCTTCCCCAAATTCAGTACCATAAACATTTTCTGGACCCATGAAACTGTCTCACACACACATTCCTGCCTAGAGAACAAAAGTAAAACCTGACCGCTGGGCAAAGGTAGCTAGCTGATATACTGTTATTACTATGGGCTTAGAAGTTACTAGATTGTTTTTGTTGTTGTTGTTGTTGTTGTTGTTGTCAGCCCCAAGGGAAAGGCTTAATTCATACTGTACCTGAAACAACAGTGACAACAGCACTCTGTTCTGATTGTAGTCTGGAGCTGCTTGTAGCCAATGGCCTTTTTCAACTGTAGCAAAAAGAGGTATTCTAGGGATCAAGCTACAACACTGCATCCTTGCCATGCTTGGTCCCTATAGTCACCAAATGTCTTTGTCACAGTGGAGAATTCCAAGAGGAAAACAGGAACTACACTTGTAAGAATGAACCATTAAATTCTTAAGCTCATGACAGACAGTGGAGGTGCATACCTTTAATCCTAGCACTTGGGAAGCAGCAGCAGGCAGGCCTATCTCTGTTCATTTCAGGCTTATAGTGAGACCCCACCTCCAGAAAAATCAATCAATTAAATCTCAAACCTCTAAGATGATAACAAAGGCATGTAGGTAAAGAGCAGGTAGCCTCTGGGGGGGGTGTTCCCTTAGTGAGGCCTCCATGAAGCATTTTCTTTCAGGAAATTTGAAAGGTAAAGAGGCAAAGATGGGAAAGCTGCAAAAAGAGAGGAGCCATATGGAGTGACGGTCGAAGGTCTCTAGCGGTAACCTTCTGACCCTCAAGCACAAAAGCCAGACACTTTCAACATACAAAGAGGCAGAGGCCAACATGACAACCTATCTGATCCTCAATGTAATGGGCCATACATGCTTATAGACAAATGCTTCCAAGAGCCTCTGCTGACCTCAAAGTTTAACTGATCCAAGTGAATGATGGGAGAAACATTAAACTCCAGAGGCTGCTGTCAAAGTGGGCTGTGCTTCTGCTCCTTTCCCTACAGGTGAGGGAGCCATTTGTGTTGGTTCAGGTTGCTGAGGCAGTGAACCACTGACCAGAGAGATCCCTCAGACAATGCACACTTGTTGCTCAGTTCTCAGTGCTAGAAGTGAGGGTCCCAGCACGGCCACGTTCTTGGTGAAGGCCTTCTCTCTGCTTTAAAAATATCCTCTTGTGTTTTCAAAGAACAGATAAAAAGTCCCAGTCCTGAGGCTCTTCCCTCAGTTTAATTGCCCTCCAATTCCACCTATCAACACTATCATATTGGGAACTAGGGTTTCACCCAAGAATAGGAGGCAGGATACAGAGATTCAGTACGTATCCTTTTTAATTATGTACATGGAAAATTATCAAAAGATTTGCATCCAATTTGACTTTTGTTTGTTTGTTTGTTTGTTGGGGGGGGTGATCTTTTTTAAAATAGGGTCTTATTATGTAGTTCTAACTAGCCTGGGACTCCCTATAAAGACCAAACTGGCTCAAACTTGCTGAGTCCTCCTGCCTTGGCTTCTACTCTCAGAGGATTACAGGCATATACAACTGTGTCTGGTTTGCACAGAACTTTTAAAAGAGTTCTCTTCACTGAGTGGAGCGGGAAAGGGTCTGAGGAAGAAAGCACTCATTGTCCATTTCAGAATCCTCGAATTTCTTTCAGTGCGTACATGCAATCATAATGTACAATGTACACTGCAATCATTGTATAGTTCATTTTAAGGTCAAATTCTCAGATACATTGAATTAACTGTTCTATAGGTATCCCAAAAGTTAGGGAGCAGAACAATAGTTAGCGGCTCTGACTAAGAAGGAGTTATTTAGTTTGCCTAATACTCAACAACTAACTGCAATCAGACTTATATGAGGGGCTAAAGGAATGATAAAAGCAATACTATCTACTGCCATTGTCTCTAAGAACTGATTCATCAGTTAGAGAAAACATGGATAGAACTACTTTGAGCACATACTTGAGACTAGTAATCCATAGGATACATAATACAGATTAACAAAGACCAAGGAGGTTTAATCAAAGAAAAGTTCAGCATGAACTTCATGGAAAAATTCATGGTACTAGGTCAAGGCTGGAGACAGGAGAGAGCAGTGGGGTTTCCTAAAGATTTACAGGGTGATCCAACATGTAGCATGCAGTCCAGGGAGGGACGAAGACCTGACAAAGTTTCCAACATCTCCCAGACTCCAGTCCATCCATTTTCTGTTTCACATGCATACATACTCAAGAAATCTAAGGAGTCTCTGGGAAGTTAAACCTGAGTGGCAAAGTTCTTACCAGATTCACCCAATAGCATGTGTCAGCACTTGATATGTCATTATTTCAGATTTCGGAGAATTTACAGGCTTTCAGCAAAGAAGTCAAATAAAAGAACATAGATGGTCCCCTTGGACAGTACTAATGAGAGAGACATGACGCCTTTTCCAACCAGAGGGTGAACAGGCTTGAGCGCAGGGTCTCAGAAGGTACAGCACCTTTATACAATGTGGCCGTACTCACTGTTCTGCTCTATGGCTTGCGGCTCGGTCTCCTTTTTTCCCCTGCTTTCTTTTATAGACAGGGATTCTTTGTAGCCTTGGTAACCTGGCATTTACTATGAAGCCCATGTTAGCCTTCAGTAGTAATACTCAGACTTCAGTCCTACAAGTGCTGGGATTACAAGCATGCACTGTCATATGTGGTGCCCACTGTTCATTTCTTATTTTAGTTTTCTTGAGATAGGCTATCCTAGAACTTATCATGTAGACCAGGCTGGCCTCAAACTCACAGAAATCTGCCTGCCTTGGACTCTAAGCATTGGGATTAAAGATGTGTGTCACCAAGTATGGCCCCATTGTACCACTACACATAGCTCCACTGTTCATTTGATATGTGATAAGTGTTTTGTTGCATTATTAAATAACACACAGTTTTTTATGTCAGCACTGTAAAGAACAAACCAAACCAGACCTGGAGCAGCTCTAGTATTAGGCACTTCAGTAGAGGCTCATTTTAAAGGGCTAAAAGTGTAATGTTCGTTTCTCTTCAATAATTTCAAGGATTTTAAAGAGAGGTATCGTATCCACTTTTGTTTCTTTCTTTTAAGGGGAAACAGTTAATGGTTATCACAACCTTACTGGTTTATAGACTGTTATTATCCGAGTTGAGAACAAGCATCTACTTGAGTGTTCTGCTGCCTAGTGCCATTTAGTGCCATCTCCCTGAGAGCTTTTGCAGACAACATCTCCACAGGGCTCTGTGTTCTAGCATCTCCATCGTCCAGTCACAGCTCAGCGTCCTGCAGCAGTCCCTTGACCAAGGCCTCCCTCATTCCCAACACACAAGAAGCAAAAGGGAAGGATGAGCAGTGAAGCTCAGCAGAGAGCAGTCAGGCTGCCTGTGAACTGGTAGACCCTACCTACAAGGGGTAAGGCACTCACGGGAGACGGCTAAAAAGGGCCTTGGTTTACCTAAGTCTCCCTTGTTCTGGGGCCAATATGCACCTTGCTTCCTTCCACAGATGGTTTATCTTCATGCAGAATATGCCACTCTCCCTTGAAAAGTTAACATAAAGGCCTTCTTTCTCCACACGACAATCATCTGCCCTGAACACACCAACCACACCTCTAGACAGACAGACTGCTGGGTAGCACTGTTACATTTTCTTCAAATGCCTTTTTTCGGGTTTGTCTTTTTTTTTTTTTTTTTTTTTTTTTTGGTCAGTCAGGAATTCTTTGTTTAGGCCTGGCCATTCTAGAACTCACTCTGTAGACCTGGCTGGCCTGAAACTCAGAGATCTGCCTGCCTCTATCTCCTGAGTGCTGAGATAAAAGGCATGCACCATCACTACCTGGCTGGCTGGCTGGCTGGCTGGCTGGCTCCCTCCCTTCCTTCCTTCCTGTCTTTATTTCTTTATTTTTAATTTGGAGGAAAGATTTGCACACATGGCACAGTATGGTGTGAAGGTCAAGGTAAAGCTGTTGTGACTCAGCTCTCTCTTGACACTATGTGGGTCCCAGGGATCAAGCGTGGGTTGGGAGGGCTGGTGGGCAGTATCTCACCAGTCTTAGGCTGCCTCTTTTAAAGGCAATCATTTGTAATTCTCCAGCTGGCCATGACCTGCTATACAAATATCTGGGCCAAACAGAATTTCAATACCATACCCAATCTTACAGAAATTTATACTAAAAGAAAACTGGGCTATTAAGTCAATTAAGTTATAAATACAATTTTGGACTGAAGTTTCTTTTCTTTTCTTTTCTTTTTAAGTTAGACAAGAAGTAAAGTTGAATCTACATTGCACTCAAGTCATGTGTGAACCAAATTAAGAAGGAGCAGTTACTAAGTGGAGGGCTCCAACAAATGAAGAATACCTGAGATACTGTCCAACAGCGGTTAGCACATGGCTTTGTTGAGCTTGCTTTGAAGGAGACTAACCTCCAGTTTTCCTTTCTCCCTCCTTCCCTCCCTCCCTCCCTCCTCCCCCCACCCCCCTTGAAACAGTGTCTTACCACATCAATCTCAGCTGGCCTCAAAGTCACAAAAGTCTGCCTGCCTCTGTTTCCTTAGTGTTGGGATTAAAAGCATGGCTACCACACCTGGCCCCTTCCTGATAGTTTACAATAAATCCCTTTATTCTCCTTTAATTCTATCACATGCTGCTGCTACTTCTTTTTTTTACAGCAGGGAAGAAATGAGGGCTCTGTCCGTGTTGAGCAAATGTGTTCTCTACTAGCAAACTCAACACACATCTCTTTAATTCAGAGAACATGCATCTCTATTCTTGGCAACCAGAAATGACTTGACTAAAAATAATCATGAATTCAGGATTCTTTTCAAAGAATCTAATCAGCAGGCACAGATTAAATGTTTAGCTCCCTTGTTTCCTGAAGACTTTCTTGTGGGTTTCTAGTTCATGCGAATCATGCCAAAAGTACTGACAAATTTATAGTTTAAGAATCAAGGCACCTATTGTACTAGACTCTGTATTGTAAACCAGAATATAATTGAAATAACTACTTAACATCTACCTGGCATTGTTTTTCTCTAGAAAATTTAATTGAATGGGAATGATCAGTGGCAAACCTGCTCATTAACAGTATTAAATACGGCCTTCCCACAGGACACTGCTGCTTTTCAGATCTACAGCCCTTGCACAAGACACTTACCAACTTTGTACCGACAAGATCAGCTAATCTGCCACTGGCGCTAAGTATATAGCCGAGTTGGGTATTTTATATAAATATAGTATGCTAAAACATTTGAAATGAAAGATGCGTTAGAAATAAAAAATCCTTACAAACTCTTAGCAGTTCTTTCTAAATTGCTGTAAACATTACTTACTGTGTTCTAAATTATGTTGCCTATTAAGTTTGGCAGCTCTCCAAAAATAAATGTCTTATAAAAGGGTCAGCTAGCTCTCATAGGATATGTTAAAGCAAGGGGGATCAACTTCAAGCAAGACAGCTTAAAAGAGAAATGGTTGATGTTCAAGGAACTACAGAACATCTGGTGACAGGTGGGACGCATGACATCAGGACACTCACCCGCCAGGGCCTTGATGCGGGAGCGCTCAAAGAGCCGAGCAGAGCTGTTCTCATTGTCCCAGTCATCCACATCCCAGCGGTTGTTCACGTCGCTGTACTGCTGCTGGATCTCAATGTTGTCATAGTCTGTGGCTACCGTGGTCGTCATCTTGACTGTCTCAGCTGCTTGTCCACATCAGTTACTTTTCGGAGCTCTGTGAGAAAAAAAGAGAAAAGCACGGGTGTGTATACAAAGTGTTCAGCCTCTATAGACCTGCTGGAATGACAGTAAGGAAAAACTAGGACAGTTGCTGCTTGTCCAGAAGTGCCTTCTAGAGCCAAGGCTGATTTTGAACTTTGGCTCTGCTTCATATCACATGTGTGACCTCGGCCACACTACTTTAATGCTTTCCTCAAACAGAGGAGGGATAAATCTGAATGAAATGCTGGATACCAAATTAATGTTCTTTCTTAAAGGAGTTTAAAGTAGTGTACCCATTAGTGGGGCACACCTTTAATCCCAGCACTCAGGAGGCAGAGGCAGGCTGATCTCTATGTGTTTGTGAGTCCAGCTTGGAGTACAAGACAGCTATGGCTACACAGAGAAACCATGTCTTGAAAAAAGCCAACAGAGCAAAACAAAGCAAAAACAAAAGAAGTTTATTGTGAAGGTTTAATGTTTTATCAGGGCTATATCAGTACCTACACAGGACTTTTTAAAATGAATTCACTTAGTTTTATTGTCTATTACCTTCTAGTTTCTCATACATAAACTACTATATAAGAAAAACTAACAAGTCATTCTGTCTCATTTACATATTAAAAATTGATGTCTAAGGTTAAGATGTAAGCATATGGCATCAAAGATAGTATCCAAGCATAGTAAATACTCAATAAACATTCTCATTATTTATGCCATTGTTACTATAAATTCTAGGACCAATACCAATAGTAATACCCACCCCTTTAGAGCTCACTGAGGATAATGGTGGTTTTTAGAAATAATTAGGAAATAAGCTCTGGCCTACTAATGTCTTCACCTTATCAATGTATTCTTGGAGGATCAAGAGAAATATTTTCAGTTTTAAATACAGTTTCTCCATTCAATAACGCCATTACTTACATGCAGAACCCGAATATGTTGAAGAATTACTACCTGCTCAGCCCTGCTCTAGATTCCTGGAGAACAATAAACGACACAAGTGAAGCTTATCCTCACAGAAGAGAGACAAAAACACACAAGAAAAGCCAGAGAAAGAAAATGAAATGCAAACAGATGAATTTCAGAGTGGTTATTTTAGACCGGTCAGAAATAAATACACTGCTTAGTACTAAAATAGGTCTCAGTGTCTAAGAGGTACAGACCATGCCCAGATCAAGAAGTGTGGCACACCAGACAAAGGGAACACCACGGCATGCTCAGTATAGCTGAAGTCAAGTGTGTGGAGGGAAAGAAAGGTAAGGAGAGACAAGACTAGGGGAGCTAGACAGGGCCAGGCCAGACTTGGCTGAGTCTAGCATGATGACCTTTGAGCCACCATCTGCCACTGCTGGATGTGATTCTAAAGGATTGTTCTTGGTGCCATGTGGAAACAGATTCTAGGAGGCTACTCCAGAGATGGAAGTGGTTTGGCACTGGCAGTAGTCGACCTGAATGTGGTAGTGATGTGTGTGGGTTTATGTGTCAGGCGTGCTGACAGGACTTGGAGAAACGCCTGGCTGAGAGACCAGATCTTGGGTTCAGACTCCATCTTAGAGAACCAGACTAAAGGTTGAACTCTGGTTAACTAACAGGCCGGTGTCTAGCACCGTTACTCCCCAACAAAACCTATGCCTAGCACCAGTTTCCAGGTTATTCCCCAACAAATCTGCACCTCCAGGTTACAAGCTTGCCCTTACACTTCACTTCTAACAACCATCAATCAGGAGAAAAGAAGTTAAGTTTGTGGTTTGACACCTAGCACTGGCCAATTATGTTAATGGACAAAAATACCCTCTCCCCCCAGTTAGATGCTTGCCAGGCTAGAACCTCCACCCCTTGCTTGCCATTTCCTATAAAACCTTGTCCTGATCAGAGTTCAGGGCTGCTTCACCAAATCATCCTGTGGGTTGATGGTAAGCAAGCCCAGGCTCGAGCTTGGAATAAAGAATGTTATTCCCCTAATGTTATTACACTGAAGTCTGCTCTTGGTTGGTCTTTTGGGCTCTTGAACACTTCTTGTTACAACATGGCTAGTCCTATGGCATTTCTAAGGCTCTGTGCTTGATTCTATTGGTATGGTTAAATTCCTCTATGTGTTAAATTTCACCACAGGGTACTCAGGCTCAGTCACACAAAGCTATCCACGTAAGTTAACTGTACATCTAAGAAGGGAATATGATGGAGATAGCTTCTTTCTCTGTGGTAGAAAGATCACAAGGGAAATGATGCTGGCTATCTCCTCTCCTTCTCTTTCCTCATCTTAAGATTTAAAAACTAATACTAAGAGTTTTGTACATGGATGCTCACTTGGCTCAATTGTCACTCAGTGTGCACCAAGAATGTGCACAGGGGCCAATCTGCATAGCTCATCACTAGCATCTGTGTGCTAATAGAACAAGATCACCACCTAGCAACACAGTACTGCAATAGGGTCTCCATGCTGAAATGAACTACCTGTGTCTAGAATGGCACCAAGACATTCCAAGAAGTCCCCTGCTTCCTCTTTTACCATTATAGTTCTCTCACAAGCCATCAATATATCCTATGTGCTCTTGAGGAAATCGCGCCAAGTCCACTCACAAGTGACCCACAGCATCCGCTTTTTCAGTCATCCATCACAACATCAAATTATTTATGGGAGTGAGATTCCCACCAGACAGATGCAATCAAGCCCAACAACACAAATGTGTTGTTATACTAATTTAACAGGTATGCTAACAACATATTTACAAGATTTCACAAAACCACAAATTAACAGCTAAAACCTACTGACTGAATGACCTTATAGTTAAACAACACTAAGGCAGGGATGGGGGCAAGAAGTGGTCACACTAGTAACCTTGGAGATGGTCACTTTTCATGACTACTGCAACATCGCGGCCTTTTATAAAATCTGTCTTAGAATATTCTATCTCTAGTAAAGAAAAACTTTACAATACTATATATTATTACAATATATATTATTATATTTGTATTATTATAATGCAATACTATTATACCTGGGAGTATAATCATTCAAAGTATAGAAAAGTTGATTTACTCCAACTCAAGGAGAAACCCAAACAGGGCAAACCCTTTAAAGAAGTTCTAGCTGTTTGGTGCCATCTACTGACCAAGCTGGATAAGCTACACTGTGGCCCCAGAGCCCTTAGCACCGGCGCCTACTCCTTTGTTCTGGCTCCCACTGTGCCCCTTCCCTGCTTTCACAAGTGACTGAACCTCTTCACACCTCTGACCCATCACCAGGTACCAGCTGCCCTCCACAGTTTTCCAATGAGTTATTCCTAGATCCATGAATCAAATAAGTGCTAGAGTTTCAGCATGGACTGCTATATGTCATCCTTTAAGAAAGAAGTGAGTTTCAGGACAGCAGGGGCTACATAGAGAAACCCTGTCTCAGAAAACAAAACAAGTCAAGGAATAAAGGATAAATTACTGAATAGGACTTTGTTATTGATTACACTGGAGAGATGATAGGAAGCCATGGGGATATGAATCAGATGTTCATGTGTGAATTCAAAATCCCAAATTTTTTATTGGATATTTTATTTATTTACATTTCAAGTGTTTTCCCCTTTCCCTATTTCTCCCCCTAGAAACCTGCTATCCCATTCCTCCTCCTCCTGCTTCTATGAGAGTGTGCCCCCATCCACCCACCTCCTCCCTCCTCCCTGCTCTCGCATTCTCCTACTCTGGGGCATCAAACCTTCACGGGACCAAGGGCCTCTTCTCCCACTGATGCCTAACAAGGGCATCCTCTGCCACATCTGTGGCTGGAGCTGCGGATCCCTCCAAGTGTACTCGTTGGTTAGTGGTTTAGACCCGCAGAGCTTTGGTTGATTGATATTGTTGTTCTTCCTATGGTGTTGCAAACTCTTTCAGCTTCTTCAGTCCTTTCTCTAATTCCTCCACTGGGGACCCCGTGATCGGTTCAATGCAAAACCCCAAATTTTAATAAACAATCTTCGCTTTTCTTCTGAGGTACAACTCTCACTTTCACTAGCTATCCACATCAGAGGTATATCTAAAATTCAAGGCTCTTTTTTTTTTTTTTTTCTTTTTTTTTTTGTTTTTGTTTTTCGAGACAGGGTTTCTCTGTGTAGCTCTGGCTGTCATGGAAAACTCAAGGATCTTAAACAAATGAGGATGTGGACTAGCCCTTATTAAGGTCTAATTACAGCCTAGCACAGCATCCTGTCGCCATGTCTCCCAGCACACATATGTGAAATGGGAGGTGTTATCTCTCTTGAAGGACTGAACATTCATCATGGATGTATGTTAATGTAATCTATATAAGCATCAGGTGTAAGCACAAAAACATAGCCAATACACGTATGATATTGAAATATGGCAGGTAATGCAATCACGGAAGCAATGTCTGTAAGACTCCAGAATGGGGGATAGAAATGACAAAAGCTAAGGAGAAAACTTCCATGTGCTCTTGAAAGAAAGCCTGAGAAGACAGGAAGGTGAGGAACGCACTGCTTCCTGTTGAAAAATTACAATTTCGTACATCAGTCTGTGTTGCAGAAACCCACAGTGGGATGCTCCTCCCTAGAGTGTCTGCTACGGAGGACAACTGAAGGACTGACCATCTTCTGCCTACAACATCCTAATGAAAGCAACTGCAAAAACCTTCATTCCCAATGTTCAGAGGTCACTTTCCCACCAGATACAAAGGGCCACTGGGAATTGGCATATGCATGTGACTTGAAACAAACCTTGTTTTTTAAGATAAGCATATTCAGGCAGGTTCTAATCAGTAAGGAGTGAAACTACCCTTCAAAAGATCCAGCAAACACACAGCGCCTTAGTTACTCCTTCATTCAAACACTCAGCCAGATCTTGTGATCATAGCTTACAGACTTACTAGGGTTGGGGGAAATCGTGCAGCAATTATAGGAAGTTTCTGGTCCTGAACCTAGCTTCAGTTCCTAGCACTGACATCAGCAATTCACAACTGTCTGAAACACAGTTCTAGGGAATCCAACTTCCTTTTCTGATTTTCATGAACACTACATATATAGTTCATACACACACATAACTAAAATTAAAATTTAAAAAGCACTTAAAAACATTATAACCACAAGCACAGTTCTATAAAAATACAGAAGGGGAGAATGGGATCCCTTCCCTCCATCCTTCCTCTATTTCACAGAGAACAAAAGAAGGAACAAAGGAAATGATAAGTGCATTTAGTATCTGAGTTTCTTCAATAAAAATCTTGATATTAAGTATGACTTAAGTTCATTTGCTATTTGTATAAGTTATAAATTTTAAATATAATCTTGGTTAAGTCCTAATCTTTTAAAAAAGTCAGCTGTTTTGAAAGTAAACAATAAGACAAGGAGGAGTTAGCTTCTCTGATTGGTTATTCATCAGCCTCGAAAGTCACTGGATTTGAATTAGACTAATTTTTTTTTTAAAGTGCACGGCTATGATGATAGACACAACAGCTAGAGGTCATCTTTGCTTCTGCTCTACTTACAAAGAGCAATTAAAGCTGAAATCATTAATTCAGAACAGGCCTAGCATCGTGGTTCACAGACAATGCAGTGTCTCTGACCACTATAAAGAGTCTTTTCAGCCTTACATATACTTCCAAACAGTTTTAAAGACCATCAGAATATAGTGCCAACGCTGAAACGCCAGCACTGCACTTGAGTGAGTTAGGCATTTATTTGTTCTGAAGCTCAGTGAGGCAGAGCTGTGCTTTCCTGAACAGCGGAGTAACACTCACAGAGCGGACTCTGTTTGGGAGCTTTTTCTTCTGGAGCAGTCCAGTGCCAAAATTCTTGGCAAATTTATCAAGTGAAATGCACACCTCAATTTTCTGGAATAAATATCAAATGAAAGTATGTGACACTGCCACGAACAGAACTGTGTATCAACATCACTGATACACACAGACCTGTGATGTGCAGGATTCTACCTGTTCTGGACAGGGTCACACAGCCAGTGCCTACATCAGAGCGAGTGCTCAGAAACAATCTCAATATGAAACGACAGGTGGGAGACTGTTGCCACCCAGCATCTAAGTATAAAACACAAAAATTCTATTTCTGCCCATGTCATATGAATCCTGGACCCCAATAAAAACTGCTGTTATATAAGGGGACAGCCTATCCTTTATGTAGATTCATTTAGCAAAGAATGAATTTTTATGAGAAATTTATTTTCACCTGGCTCAAAGTAGGATAGGCTATTCTTAAATAGAACTAAAGAAATACTGATTTTACTTGATTTGCCTATAATATTTATTATAAGTACATACTTAATTGTAAATAAGATTATTTCCCCTTTACAAAATGACAAGTTCTAGGTGCAATTGGCTGCCCAAATGTTCAGGTTTAAAGTGTATCATGTCTGCTCAAAGGGCCACTCACACAACTTACTGCTTGGCGGAGCACCTCCTCAGCCTTCCCTCTGTGTGCTAGCTGAGAGTTTGCCAAGTTGACTTAGAAATCTGCAGTCTTGTACATTAACAAAACAATTACATAAAAGATAGCCTATGACACTCAAAAGAGAGAACATGATAATCCCAGAAAAACCATTTAAATATACCAAACTTCTGTTTCTACAATTTGTTTAAACCTGATCACAATCTAAAAAGACTGTTCAACAAAAACCAATATATGCAGTATGGAATACAATCGAACTCTGTACATAACTGTTTAAAGGTTTGCTTACAAAGGTCCTAAAACACTGTCATACCTTTAGGACTATGGAAGGTTCTAACTGGATTCTTTGGTAGGTGACCAGACATGGTTTAAGTTGTTTTTCCCCAAGACCAGACCATGATCCAACCAAAAGTTGTGCCACCTAATTTCTCAGAACATCACAGGATACACAGGCCTGTCCATGGCCACACAGGCAGAAACATGTGATTTAAACTTCTTTATCTCCCACTCTATTGCTCAAATGACCTTAATAGGGAAAGGAAGTTCTTAGCAAATGAAGACCTTAATCACGTTTAGGAATAAAAGAAACCAAAAACTTGCCCTGCCTCGGCAACAAGGGCAAAAGGCTTAGAAGAGAGTGACCAGACATCCAGATCATTTTGAATGTCTTTTTTTTTTTTTTTTCCCCGAGACAGGGTTTCTCTGTGTAGCCTTTGCTGGCCTGGAACTCACTCTGTAGACCAGGCTGGCCTCGAGCTCAGAAATCCGCCTGCCTCTGTCTCCCAAGTGCTGGGATTAAAGGCGTGTGCCACCACCGCCCCATTTTGAATGTCTTTAAAACCTCTTCAGTAATGTGATTTTGGAAGCTGCATTTTGCCACTATCTGCCTGACCAAAACTGAGTCCATAACTTCATGGCTTTGAAATATTATTTGTTCCTGAATATCTACATCACCCACTCTTTGTTTTTCCCCACCCCCTATGCCTTCAAAGCAGCTGCTGTTTCCAGCAACAGAGAAAAGCATGAACAGGATGACAGGAAGGTCCTGAACATCTACAAAGAAGCATGCTATGATTTATGAAGAGAAAATCTAAGGACTGGGCAGCCAATACTAGATGGGTTGCTTGTTGTCTCTCACAGTCATGGTTAAACTACACATCAAGAACATGGAGGGCAAGTATTCACGTTAAATGGGACTGATTATACAGTAGGACCTTAGTAGGACACTGTGGTCTCCTCTATCCACATCTCATCCCATATACAAAGGACAGGTGGAAACACATTAAGAAAGTGGCTATCTTCAAGACGGTAAGTCATCAGAACTCACTCTGACAGTATTGTGACTTTTGCACTTGTAGGTCTGTAGAACTAAGTGAAAGTACATCTCTGTTCTTTGAGTTATACACTGAGTAGTATTCTGTATAGTGACTTCAGTAAACCAATGCAGAGTGAACCCTAAAGGAGCCTTCTGTAAACTGAGCCCAATCCAAGTCCTTCTAACTATCCTACAACTTAAGGAATCTCAGTAGCAACAGCACCATTGACTCTTAGTATCTTAGACTATTACAGATAAAGAAAACACACACTAGAACCAAGTCAGCTTGAACTTTCTCTGGGAGGACTCCTCTGAAGCCCCAGCCTGCTATATATGCTTGTCCATCCTTCCTCACCCACAGTGAAATTATTCAGTAATTATCTTGCCTTGAATACCACACTTTATGAATACTGGGTAATTCTTTTTCCATCAGTGAACCAGTAGACATAGATCACTTAACACACCAAGGATAGAGGTAAACATTTTTTTTAGATTTATTTTATAAGTATGAGTGTTTTGCCTGCATGTGTATATGTGTGTGTATGTATGCATATATATATATATATGTATGTGTGTATGTATATGTGTATATGTATACACACACACATGTGTATGTATATGTGTATATGTATATATACACGTACAATACAAGAATGCCAGTTGCCTGCAGAGGTCAGAAGAGGGCATCATAGCCTCTAGAACTGGAGTTACAGATGGTTGCCAGCCAACTTGCAGGTGCTGGGAATAGAACCCAGTTACAGCCAGTGCTGTAAACTGCCGGGCCATCTCTCCAGCCCCCCTGGTAAACACTTAAAGAGTAAATTCAATGCTTGAGTTTCTCAGCTTTACTAAGTGTTAGAACTACTTTCTTTTCAAAATCTTCTACTATCACAGAGAAAAGCATCTTCATTTTAAGAAATCGTACATTTGTCCAAATGTAAATTATAAAAAACTTTAAACAGATCAGGCTGGGTGTGGTGGGATCTTAGCATTCAGGAAGCAAACCAGGAGGATCTCCAATTTGAGACCATATATTGAGTTCAAGGTCAGGCCAAATTACAAAGCAAGACACTTTCTCAAAAGGCAAAAAGTAAAGAGAAGAGACAAGACTGAGATAAACTTTAATAAACCAAAATTATCTCCATTTATGTTTTTATTGTATTCAGACAACCTAGGGATGTCTTACAAGTTGGCTGGGTCTGCCTTTGAGCAAAGGATACGCACTTTTGATATTAGGGAGTTGCTCAGTAAGAGCTGCTATATCCAATGACCGGAAGGAAAGGCTTGTCTGTGTGACTAGTGAGGACAAAATCAGATCAGACACATGTAAGGCTGGTCATTTCATGCGCCTAGATTTCCTATTTCTACCCTTAGAGATCTATTCAAAGAGATCCATTTAAAAGTGTTGGTGGACAGGAGGTAGTGGTATATACCTCTAAACCCAACACCCAGAAGGCAGACGCAGGTAGTTCTCTGTGAGTTTGAGGCCAGCATGGTCTACAGAGAGAGTTCCAGGCTACAACAGAAAAACACTGTCTTCTAAAACAAAAACAAAGAAAAAACATTGACTGATCGTAATGAACTTAATTGAAGAATAGGAATGTACCCAGCTTTAAAAAACCCTACCTGATATAAGTGCCAGGTTAATTCCTGTGGTAGGAAGGGGAATCATTACAGAGGCAGGGCATATTAGCTCCCCTATGCCCACAAAACACAGAGAACATGGCAGCAATGTCACAGAGGTTTCTCTTGCTATAAGAGCAGAGCCAACAAGCCTGAGTTCTGAGTAATTCTAGGACAGCATAATAGCGATGTAGCCAAGCCCTTCCTCATGGCCTCAGTGCACACTGTGCAATGGAGAAACAACAACCTTGAGAAGCAGTTTGACTTTTGGTCTGGCAATTCGGTTTTCTCATTAACATTCTGTCTGATGGGGTAACTGTGTTAATCATTTTCTAAATGAAAACCCTGCAGATCTGTCACCCATGTATACACTGTCCCACAATACACTCTCCAAGGTCAATACTTCTCTTCCTCTAAAAAGCAGGAAGTCCCTTTCATCTCTCTGGCAACCCTAACAAACCTTCACCATAAGATTCCAGAAGCTGGAGGAGATGAGGCCTGGGTCCAGAAGACAGAAGTGGAGTATAGTAGGAACAGGGTCATTAAAGAGGGCATTAAATAGTTTTCACTTCCCACCATTCCTCAGACCCCTCTCCAATGCTTTTCTTTGCCCAGAGTCTTCAGAGTCAAGCTGGGGCAGTAACCCTGGTACTCTATACCATCAAGGGACACTCAGCTACCAATTTCCATCAGTCTGATCAAAATACCAAGGAGCCATCAATACACCGAGGAGCATGAAGGAGAAAGGCGAACACGTAAGCATGCTCTGGATAACGCCTCTTAATGCACACGGTGCTGGGAATGGTCAGTTAAGCCAAATACTGCCAAATTTATCTGTACTGTTGCCTAAAGGGGGAGCAAAAGGGTTCTACAATGGGTAGAGGAGACCAGCTATTCTGAAATGCTTATGTCAGAATAAATAGTACCCAGGACCAAAGGTACTATCTTAACTACTTAGACATACCCGCTTCTAGAAGGGAAAAAAAAGGAAAGAAAAGAAAAGGACACCAAGGTAGTTTCTCCACCTCTCATAGTAAGCATTAGCTCATGTGGGGAGAGTAAGAGAACTTCCTGACAGGAGGAGGACAGGGCATGAGTCTGCCTCCTTACCAGGGAACCAGAGTCCCACTCTCTGTGGCTGCTGAACATGAACCTTTGCAGTGCACTCTACAGGCCTCCTGAGAGGCCACCAAAGACCCCTTCTGGAAACAGACTGTTCCATTTTCAAGTCAGCTCTACCAGGAGCTGTGGACCAAGCCACTTAGCTGCCCATCACCTCATTCCTGCTCTGTATAGAGAAAGGCCTAGGATCGTCACTGCATCCTGACAGCACATTTCAAGCACCAGCGGGATCAGTGGTTTAGATGGGCTGCTTCAGGTATGGAGGCCATTGGGATCTTTAAAGCCTGTCACCAAAGGCTGAGAACCACCCAGCAGTTAGGCTCCTTCCACTAAACAAAACTTTGCAAGACCCAAATTCTAATGAAATTACCTGTGCACATACACTTCTGCCCTGGGCAGAACAAGTTCATCTCTAGCAGCCTCAACCTGAACAGTGGGAGCACAATGAATACGGAGCCTATTCTAGACTCTTCCAGCCAGTTTTAGAATTCAGGCACTCTGAATTAGATCTCTTTTTTTGCTACTTGGAACCTGAGTCTTTTTTTTTTTTTTTTTAAGATTTATTTATTATTATAAATGAATACACTGTAGCTGTCTTCAGACCACCAGAAGAGGGCATCAGATTTCATTACAGGTGGTTGTGAGCCACCATGTGGTTGCTGGGATTTGAACTCATGACCTTCGGAAGATCAGTTGGTGCTCTTACCCGCTGAGCCATCTCACCAGCCCTGAAACCTGAGTCTTACAGTAAGGTATCTTAAACATAATTGTGCGGCTATTTAAGATAAGCCTTCAGCCAACAAATGTAACTACTTAGTCATTAAAAAAAATGAAAAAGAAAAAGCCTAAAACTTTCTTTTCATTCTCTCACTTTAGTAGATTATAGACCAGAGAAAAACACAAAACAAATCCTAAGAAATGAACAATTATCATAAGGAAAGTAGAAAGCATTCTAAGAGCAAGATGGCAGAAATACTGATTACATTTCAATTACCACTTGTGCCTTCATCTAGGAGGCATGTCCTCCACTGCAAAGAACCCAGTCTGACAGCTGCATTGCTCTTTCTACTTTCACAAATGCTGGAAAGGTCAGCCAAAACTCCGTACTGGCTGCCAGCCAAGGCTTTATTATTATGCACTCTTAGCTCCTAGTGAGAAATGTGGGCTCAAGGAAGAGGGAGAGCCAAGCAGCGAGAGGGGGTTCATAATCATGTACAGATGGGAAGGTTTCTCCATCTGCCAGAAAAATACCTTCCATATCCATCCTATTACCACTGGACTTTATTAATTTAATTAGATAATTGCAAATGTTGTGTTTTTAGAACACCATTTTGAGACTTACCTGTGGAACAATTTTTCTGATATCAGATGCTGGATCGAAATAATATTTTAGAATTTTTCAGGTGTAGAAGCAGATTGGTCTATTCTCTCTCTTCTTGCACTTAGCAATTGCTGAAGTAACTCGAGGAGCGAATTAGCAGCTACCTCTCTTTTGTGTTTACTTCCCGTCAAGCCAATTATGGATCAGAAGCCTCTCATTCTCATAGAATCTCATGATTATCAGTCCTTTTAAGGTTTAATTAAGCCAGATGGAAATAGATGGTCTAAGCACAGACTTTTCAATCTCATGAATCGGTAAAAATTAAACATAAATGGAGGGACCAACTTGGCTTCTCAGCTTTTATTTAAAGAATGAAAATTAAATGAAACGGCAGGAAATTAATATTTCCAACAGTAGATCAAACTGAAGAAGACAGTGCACAGAGTAGTGATTTCCTCAGGAATCCGACTCCAAAGCATGGGAAAGGGGCAAGTCAGCCTGAAGGAAGAACTGACCCAAGAGGACAACAGACAAGATACCATGGACTCCAGATCTGAGCCCAGCTGGTCTAGCTTCTAAGTCTATCTTATGCTGTACAAAATGGTCACAACATGCCCTGTGTAGCTAATTAAGTAAAATTAAATATATTTTAAAATTCAGCTTTTCAACCCCACTAGTCTTATGTACTCAGAAGCCATTTCTAATCCATGGGCACTCCACAGGACAGGATGGTTCAAGAGCCCAGAGGTGCAGAAAACCACCTTTGAGGCTAAACCTTGCCCACCCTCTTGCTATGTCTTCATCTGGACTTGGTTCCATACACTGAAACCCCATCTTTTGGTGTACTTAAGCTTAAGCAAGCACAACACAATAGGCATTTCCGATGGGACTCTGAGGAAAAGCCCCACCCCCAAGTTGTTGAGAGCAGTATTTCAAAATGTAAGAAATGTTCTTCCTGTAATACAAGGAGCAATTTTTTGTTTGTTTGTTTTTTTCGAGACATGGTTTCTCTGTGTAGCCCTAGTTGTCCTGGAACTCACTCTGTAGACCAGGCTGGCCTCGAACTCAGAAATCTGCCTGCCTCTGCCTCCCAAGTGCTGGTATTAAAGGCGTGTGCCACCACCACCCGGCTTACAAGGAACAATTTTTAGGTGGTCTTTCAATGTATGGCGTGAAAAAGGGACTCAGAGTAAGGTGCCCTTGCAGGCTGATAGTAAAGGGTGTGACTCCTATGATCCACAAACAAGTTAGTTGTTCCCTTGAGCAAAAGGCAGCTCAAAGTTCAGTTAGTTACTCCAAGAGTGACACACCAGGCTCACTATAAAATTCGAATCTAAATGACCAGCTTCTATTACCAGAGAGAAAGGAGACCCAGGGCAGGTAAAGTTCAAGGAAGAAGCAAGGCCTTAGCAAGGAGAAGCAGGCTAAGGAAGAGTAAGAAGAAAGCCCCTGATAAACTGAGTAAGGAAGCAGTGGGCTTCTTGGAACTCTCCATTTTCATGCTATGGCTGTACTTTGTTGTTGTACCTGTTAAATGAAATCAGCACGCATCTGTAACAAAATGAAAGGATTCCCTCGCCTCCTGTAAGCCAGGCATTCTGTGACAGTGACTGTCAAGGTGCCTCATTGAACTTCACAGACTCACAGTGGACAGGCTATCTATCCAATCTGCCAGCAGGGGATGCGTTTGCACTTTGGCCATAGGACAGTGGAGGGAAGCAGACATGCTGGGTTCTTCCTGAAGGGCTCAAGACTAGCAGCAAGGAGCACCAAACAAACGAGCATGCTCAAGAGGATGTGCTCAGCAAGGAACACGGAGCGCGTACAGGTGTCAGACCTTCATGCCACACTGCATGTTTGTCCCCATCTTATCTCCTGAACAATTATTTTCAGAAACATAGGCCAAACCATCACTTATGGTTGTATAACATTCTGAGGATTTCTAAGATGTTATCATTTATTTAACCAAATCCCTACTCCAGGACACATAGCAGTTTACTATGTGCAACAGTATTTTTGTGAATATGGTATTACTAAAACGCTCTCCAGTTATCTTTTTTGGAGGAGGGGTGGCCTCCAAAAAACCCTGGCCTCACTCCCGCCTGGGCAAAGCAGGAGAGCTCACCCCGATGGCACAGGTGTAGGAGAGAGCCGGTGGGCAGAACAACACACCATCATCCAGGGCCTTGAGTTGGCTCACCCCAACATCTATGCTATCTGTGAACTGCTGGAACACTTTTAGGGGCCTGTCCTATAGATCCTACAAGATCTGCATGTCACAGGGCAACAACAGGACATCAAAGAGGAATCCCCGTGAGGATCCAGTATTGATATGGTAGCAGAACCCAGAGGCTTCATACCATGCCAATGACTCATTGAAATGAACATCTGCAAGTAAAGCTGTTTGGGCAAAAGGTATCCTGTGCAACACTGACACACCACCGCTTCCACTGTGAGGTGGTTTGTGTGTGTGTACATGTATGTTTGTGTGTGCATGAGTGTGTGTGTTTATTGTTGTTTTATTTTGGGGGGAAGATTGCAATAGCACAAGTCCAATACAGAGGGACAGGAGATGAGTAAGATTGGGGTGCATGATGTGAAATTTACAAACAATCAATAAAAAGTTAAAAAATGAGTTCCAGGACAGCTGGGGCTATACAGAGAAACCCTGTCTCAAAAAAACAAAAACAAAAACAAACCCCAAAAAACAAAAAAACAAAAACAAACAAACAAAAAACTCAAAGTTAAAAAATAGGAAGTAGCTGGGCAGTGGCGCACGCCTTTAATCCCAGCACTTGGGAGGCAGAGGCAGGCGGATTTCTGAGTTCTAGGCCAGCCTGGTCTACAGAGTGAGTTCCAGGACAACCAGGGCTATACAGAGAAACCCTGTCTCAAAAAAACAAAACAAAACAAAACAAAACAAAAAACACAACAAAAAAAACCAAAGTATGAACCTTATGATTCTACTTTTCTTTTAAAATATGCACTTAATATGAAATATTACATGTAAAAATATTAAAAGTAGCTAGTACTGGGTGATAGATTTAAAGACCATTTAAAATTCCTTATTTTTAAACAATTTTTTTTTT
>JADRCD010226040.1:25807-40163 GCA_019843815.1 Montemys delectorum
TTTCAATGCCCTCCTCCATCTTTTTGTCTTACCTCAGCTTCCTCATCCTTCAACATCTCCCTTCGCTCTACCATAACAGACCGATCCTCAGAAAAACAGTGTTCTCATTTCCTGGCTTCATGACCATGTGCTTCTCATCTGCCCAGCTGACAGTCATTCTGGAGAGTCAGCTCCAGCCTCCTTTCCCTTAAAAACTGTCTGTCTTTCCATTTTCTACCGAAATAAGATAAGCTCACTGTGTGACAACATGCCAAGGATTATCTGCTCCTCTGAGTATTCACCACATACAACGCTGTGACCCCGAACTAACAGATTCCCAGGCCGTGCTTAACACTCTAACCAGCCTCTCACCTATCTTTTACAAACCAGCCAAGATGGTCAACTTAGTGCAACAAAACATTCAAGGGAATTCAAGCCCTGCTTGAGCAATTTTGAGAGATCCTACTTCAAAATAAAAAGTGAAAAGAGGGCTTAGATGAATCTCAGTGGTAGGACACTTACACATAGCATGCATGAGACCCTAAATTTAATCTCCCCTGTTAATCCTCCAATGAAAAACTTTTTTATAAAACCTCTGTAACATTTGTTTTCCTTCCCCCAATTATTAATCCAAGAAAACTGAGCAGACTCTCAAGAGTGGCTCTATAAATCTTCAAGGATTCTTGTACTCTCTAGGAATACAGCTAGAATTTGAATATATTTGGGGTCTGTATTGGTTTGTATAGATCCTCTCCTTCATCCTGAAAGGTCAGCTAATAAAAACACTGGTGAGGGGCTACAGAGGGAAGGGAGGCTCAGTGGTAAGGTACTTGTCTCACATGCATGAGGCCCTCAGTTTAATCCTCAGCCCTGCAAAACCGAAACGTGACCTCACATTCAGATGGATTTCACAGAAAAATCTCAACCAGAGATTTTTGGATGTTCAATCTTCATAAAGGTACTCAAAAATTAAAACAGCTCACAAATAGAAATTAAGATTCTAATAACCAACAGTTTGTATCTCCATATTGTCATATTTTTCATAGTACAATCATTTTGGTCTCTTGCCAAAATCAAGCATTAAAATTTCTTTCTTAGCTTTTTATAGAAAATTTAAATTGTGCTAGCTTCTCATGGTAACAATACTCTTAATTTTTTAACACACTGAAATGAAGAGTTGCACAGCAATGTGCTTGTTATGATTTCTCCATTTACAGGGTGAAATCCTCTCTTTGTAAGACTAAAAGCCTCATTAAAATTGAAAATTGGGCTCTTGCTGCAAACACTCATATACATAAAATAAAAATAAATTTTAAATCTCAAAAAAAAATTTAAGATTTGAAAACAGATAAAAGAGCCTGGCATGGTGGCATATATACCTTTAATCCCAGCTCTCAGGAGGCAGTGAGTGTGAGGCCAGCCTGATCTACAGAGCGAGTTACACAGGGCTATACAGAGAAGACTTGTCTTTGAAAATCAAAACTAGAAAAGAGAAAAGGGGACTGGAGAGATGGTTCAGCTGTTAAGAGGGCTGACTGTTCTTCCAGAGGTCCTGAGTTCAATTCCCATCAACTGCATGGTGGCTCACAACCATCTGTAATGGAATCTGATGCCCTTTTGGTGTATCTGAAGCTACAGCATACTTATATACATAATTTTTTTAAAAGAAGAAAAGTAGAAAAAGTATGAATGGTTTTTCTTTTTCTTTCCAGATAGAGTTTCTCTGCCTGCAGCCCTGGCTGTCTTGAAACTTGCTCTGTAGACCAGGCTGGCCTTGAACTCAGAGATCTGCTTGCCTCTGCTTAGAGTGTGACACCATTGCCCCCCATTTTTTTTTCTATAGAAATGTACCATCTGGATATATCCTGAAGCCAAAATATGTCAAGAGATAGATTTTCTTTTTAATTTTGTTTTGTTTAATTAGAGGAAGGGTAAATTAAATCACAAAGAAACCAGCAGGAGTAGATCAGAGCAGCAACTCCAACCTGAGAAAAAGTTTCCAAATCACTCTCACCTCGCACATCCAGGCTGTGCGGCCACACAGGACCTGTGACACATCACCTTTTCAAATGAACCAAGAAATAGTCTCTGGGGTGAAACAGAAGATCACAACTTGCTGCCAAAAATAAAAAATAAATGGAAAAGAAAGGGATTTTAGGAAGGAGACTGCAATATGAGTCAGATGCCACAGCAGTTTAGGTGAAACCAGAGAATGGCCATTGCTCAGAGGTACAAGAGACTTTGGAAAGATCTCTGGTCTACTCTTACCTCTGGCCTCCTCTAACCATAAAGAAATCAGCTCACCTCCCTGGTTTTTGGTTTCTTCATGTGAAAGATGCAGTGTGGTAATAAGGCCAGCGGTTCTCAACTCGGCTGCTTACCAGAATCACCTGAACTTAAATTTCTGTCCTAACCACCTTCCATGTTCTTGCTTGCATAAGTTCCTGTTCTTACCTAGCTCTCCGAGCTTGATGAAACAGTTTAAAGCCTGGCAGAATAAAAGCGAGTGATGGGCATAATTCAAAATAGTAAATGACCCAAGTAAATGTTCCTGTTAGCAGAAATCCCTGGCAACAGGAAGGGGAGGAACAGTTGGAACTGATAAGCAGCACAGCAGCACAATTGGGCAAGTTCTTCTTAGCACACAGGATGCCCTGGGTTTGATCCCCGGCAGCATATAAAACCAAGTCTAAGGGCACTTGGGGAGGTGGAATCAAGCAGATCAACAGACGAAAGTCACCCTGAGTTGGTATAATAAATTCAAGCCAGGGCTAGGATTAGGAAGTGTGGCCTTGTTGGAGGAGCATGCCACTGGAGGCAGGCTTTGAGGTTTCAAAGGGCTCTCTCTACTCCTAGTATTTGTTTTCTCTCTGCCTCCTACTTGCAGATCAAGACGTGAGACCTCAGCTGTTCCTGCTGCCAAGCCTTTGTTCTGCCATCGTGGACAATTAACCCTTTGAAACCATAAAGCCAAATTAAACACTTTCTTTTGAAAGTTGTCTTAGTCATTGTGTCTTATCACAGCAATAGAAAAGTAAGACAGCAGACAAGATCAAAACAGAAAAAAAAAAAAGCTTGCGTTACTCACAAAACCTAACACCACCATTCCTGAACTCTTGGATGCATGCTTGTGACCTGCCCACTCTCAGAGCTGTGCCTACTCACTCCCTGTTCCATCAACATTTGTTGGCTTCGTTTTGGTAGGCTCAGGAAAAGCCACAGAAACGGTTTCTGAGGAGGTGCTAATGTCCAAAATACAAGTGTGAGCCAAGCCCAGCAAAGAGCCTTGAGGCCAAACCGCTGGCCTCAAGCCAGCCTCTCCATGGAAGGCTTCTCCTTTTTACCAGAGGACCTGTCTGAGGAAGGCACAGCCTGGATAATCCACATGCTTTACTACATTCCCTTTCCTCTAACCCTCCACTTTTCATAGCCTTAAGTGTGCTTGAATCTTAGTCATATGTCTAAAAAGAAATGTGACTCATTTTTTTTTTTCCACCTCCCTGGACCCTCAAAAGGTGGAGTCTGCAATGGAAGTTCGTTTTTTCTGGAAACATGTGTTAGCTCTGTCCTTGAGTCCCACTAACTAATGAGAAGTGGGGTTAGAGGTAAGAGGAGGCAAAAGGGGTCTTTCTACAGCAGAGTCAGGTGAAATGCATTCTGTCACTTACTGCCATGGCCAGCACAAGTTTACATTTACCTGCCATTAGGTTCTCAGGACAGCCAGCTTTCAATGGGAAATTTCTGTGAGATCGATACACAATCTACTGTACCCACTGCTCCAGGGCTTCTGCTGCCCAAAAGGTCACTGAGCAAAAGACTGCTTAAAAAATATGTGGTAATTCAGATGTGGGGCAAATCCTATGGGATTAACTTTATTTTAAGTTCGCCCTTCCTGTGTCAGACTTCTCAAATGTTCACAGCTCCTCCCATGTTCTTCTGACATTCTACAGTCATCCTGGATCTAGGCTGTCCAGCAAACTTTTGCCCAAATGGGCTACTGAGCATTTGAAAGGCAGCCAGTATGCCAAGAACGTATCTAACTTTATTTTGTTCGATTTAATTTAAATATAATTAGATATCTGAGGCTTGTGGCCATTCTACTGGACAATACTGGTTAGGCCCTAAGTCTGAGAACAGGCAGGAGGATAGACTGTAGGCTGGCACTGCATGGAAGGAAACACCCAGACAGCTCTCCTAAGACCCTGTGCCTATGTTGTACCCTAGACAATGAGATCAAATCCTCTGGGAAATGAGACTCAGACAGTTTTTAAGGTTCTTCCGTGACACCAGTAGGAGACTAAGTTGAGAATTACTGCTCTAAACCTCAAACATATCTTGAGTAGCAGCCATACAACTGCAAACAGGGTAACTAACATATGAACAATTAAGCCAAACAACTGCACCTATCATGTAAATCAATTTTTGATGTATGGCAGATGCTCACTTGTCAAAAGTAAAGTAAGTGCTTGGCCTCTAAAGAAATTAATGAAGACAAAAAAAAAAAATCTCAGAAATGACAAAAAGAAAGGATTTTTTTTTACATATATTACTACCAGCCAAAGCCTGCCTAGCATGAACACCACCTTTTAACAACCACGTACACCTCAACTCTAATATTTTGAACAAGCATCTCTCATTGGATTTCTCTCCTTAGCCTCCACATGCTCTGTGCCTAACTGTAAACTATCATCATTCTGTGTTTTCCTTCAAAGGATAAATCTGTGCCTTTTCAATGGACACATTCAACTTCTTGAATGGCAGCAATTAAGAAGCAGGTACTGACTGGTGTGAAGCCCTGCTCTGGTTTACTCTTGTCCAGCAGGCACAGCTTTAAGCTCCACTTGCCATTACTGACTTCACCAAAGGGATCATTAACCTGGGAAGCTTCTGCTGGAAAACCTGACTCCGTGGAGGCACCATACGCATACGCGATGTAAGGAACACCCACCGACACTCGGGCTTCTACAGCCTCTAATCTTCCAATGAGCACTTCCCAGAGGCACGCAATGCTCTTCGGGGGGGGGGGGGCTGTTGACAGTATTCCAAAGCTGACACAAAAGCTCAATAGCATTTTCAAGGCAGCACTGCTGAGCAGGAAGACTCTCCGTGGACAAGTGAGGTAAATGTGACCCAGAGTTATACTCTCTTCCCCCAATTACTAGCACAGTCACCCAATCACAAAACCCAGATCTGGAGTTGGCAGGAGCTTCAGTAAGGCCATTTACAATCACTGCCAAGAAAGAACTCCTTGCAGAACAAGTATAATTCCTGTTGCCATGGAAATCAGACTGACCTCCTCTCCATCTTGGTCTGAGTGGGCACTCAGCAGCACCCACTCACCATGAACCTTTCAACTGCTCACCTCTACAGAAGGCAGAATCCAGACTTGTTAACAAGTTAAACTGACACTCACAATAGGATTCAGCCTACACTTGATGTGGGTTATGAGGGATAGGGCAAAAGCTTTTGCCTATATAACCCATATTCTTAGATAAAGACTGGACATCAATTAAAACAGGTTTTAGCATATTTTTAGTATTGCTATAGACAAGCATATACATAAGACTGTTAAATTGATTGTTGTTTTATATCAAACAACTTTATACTCATTTTATTGTTATAATACTCATTTTTATTGTTATAATATTTTATAAATTTTAAAGAATATGACAAAAAAAGGTATTGTAGGTATTGAAGGGGGGAACTCTGGTAGGAGTTGGGGTACAAAAGGGAAACAAGAATGTGATTTAATTCTATTTACTTAAAACGTTTTTAAATGTTAACAAATTCAGATAAATTGAAATCATGTATCTTTTCTCATCATAATGCAATAAAACTTAAATCAATAAAGAAATGAGGAAAAAACTGGTTTTAGATTGAAGAAATGAACTTCAATATAAGCTCTAAAATCTGTATGAGAAATACTTTAAAAGATGTTATTTATCTGACATTCAAATGTAACCAAGCATTCTGGGTTTTCTGTTCTGTTTCCGTTTGTTTTCCCTCAGTTTACAACTACACACTTTCACATGCTGGGAGGCAGAAAGACTGAGAGGACGAGGACTCACTCTTCTATCCCCACCTACTCCGCCACCCAACCATTCCAGTATCTTAGGGTCAGTTGGAAAGAGCTAACCCTCTGCAGCAGAAATTAACTACTACCATCTGATAAATGAGTGCTCAGGCGTCTCTACACCACATATGCCAATTATATACTGAAGTGACAAATACACAAGCAACTGACAAACTAAAGTTAAGTTTTTACATTCCTGAATAAAGACTCATCAAAACAGTTAAATTGGAGCAGGTGTCATGAATGAAAGAAGTAACTGATTGGTAGATGTTATTATTCAACAAAATTTAAAAAAAACATTTGTTTTGGAAAAACAACAAAGAGGAACAAACAATACAGAATTCTGTTATGTGACATGTCTTAAGTAATAATTTCTAAAGTAGCTAAAAAAATCTTTTTTTTTCAGCCCTAATCTTTAACCTTTTGATTCTTTGCGAGTTTCACATCACGCACCCCAGTCCCACTCATCTCCGTGTCCCCTCATATCTGTCCCTTATCCTTGCAATCTCCTCCCCAAATAAAATAACACACTAACAAATAAACACAACACAGCAAAAGCATAGAAGACATATCATCATGGAAGCTGTAGTGTGTCCCACAGTATATCCTTCGGTTCACACATCTTCACTTGCAAATGTTCATCACCATGAGTTATTGGTCTGGTTGGAAATCTCTGGCTTCTGTGACACCATCAATCCTAGATCTTCATGTGGACTCCTCCTGGTTATCCTGCTGTTGCCCTGTCATGGAGATCTTGTAGCTTTGGATGAGCAGGACTGGCCCTTTTGCATGTCCAAACCATTTGTAGATGATACAGATTTTGGAGTGGGTCATCTCAGAGCCTTGGATCTGGGCCTGCACAGTAGCAGGGCTGGTGAGTGTACAGCTCTCCCTCATCCAAACCTCCAGAGCAAGCTCGCCAGCACTGCTCTGACTAGGCCACTCTATGCTGCCATCAGGAGGAGGCAGGGGCAGCTCTCCTGCTGTTATGTCCTTGAGGATGGCTCATCCACACCCATGCTTCTAGAGTCAGCTCCACGGTGCTGCTGTGTCCACTGCTGCAGCCTGTGAGGGGCTGGGCCAGCTCTCCTGCTCTCACATCATGGGGGTTGGTTCATCTGTGCCTTTGCTGTATTGCCCTGGGAATGTATAGGGCAGCTCTCCTGAGTGGTATAGTCAATGGAGAAGCAGAGATAGCTTTTCTACTCTCATGCCCTAAGGACCAACTATCCCGACTTCAGAGGTGGCAAAGGGTAAGTGACAGGGTATCACCCCCATGCACATGCTACTCCATGGCTGGGCCAGGGCCAGCTCTCCTATCTGCTACAGGTGGTGTTGGATGAGGGGGGCTAAATCTTAATCATCATTATCATCATCATCTCCTCCTCTTCCTCCTCCTCATTATTATTATTTATTATAATTGGCCAAAGAACATCCTGAGGACTTTACATGTATTTTTGTACTTTATCCGTTATTAGGCTCATTTCAAGATGTGGAAACACCGAGATACCAAGATCAGGCAACTTGAGACTAGGATGTCCACATGACATAGTTTGTCTAAGACAGTCTTAGTTTACCTGCTCTGGTCCAGTGTTCCCCAAGTTCACAGCTACTACTAAAGGCCTTTCCACAAAGCAGTGTGGCTTCAGTAAGAATGCAGCTGCTATGAGACACTTCTCTACTACTGTAATACTCTAATATTTGCTGTCCACTGAGCAGGGTAGGATTAGACCCAAGGCTGCAGGGTCCACTCTTTCTTCCCTAGCACACCCTATATGTACTATATGGTACACCATATATGTACTATATGATCCCAAGTCACCACTCAAGAGTCCTACTTCTCAGGGCTGCCCTCTTATCTCCTTTGGGATAACACAGAGCTGAAAAGTTATAAATGGAGCCACTGTATCAAAATAAAACTTAACTAGCCATTTTCCTAATATGGAATGACCTTCGTCTTCTTTCAGCCTGGCCTGGAAAGCCAGGCCAGAGTTATCTGTTACTGTCTGTAAGATAAAGAATATATGCAGCTTGTGCTTTTACTTCCAGATATAAAGGGCTTTCCTCCCCTACACCTAGTGTGTGTGTGTGTACGCGTATTATATGTGTATGTACTGTGTGCGTGTGTGTATCATACACATACATGTAAGCTGCCATGTGAGTGCTGGGAATGAACTCCTCTTCCTCTGGAAGAGCAATCAGTGCTTTCAGTTGCTGAGCCATTTGTCCATGCCCTTCTCTTTTGCTTCTCTTGCCTTTGGTACTGTTTTGGTACAGCTAGCAATGCTTACCACCGACTTGATGGCAGGGAAGCAGAAGACATGAGTACACTTAGGTGTAACACAAGTGGTTCTAACAAGAGGGGTGTGCTTATCAGAGCCAGCCCTGTAACAGTCACAAGGACACTGACTTAACAGTCAAGAGTTGTAGCCCTTACACTGTGTTAGGCTATGACTTCAGCCGCCTTGAGCTTTACTTTCTCCTGGATACAATGGCATGGGCAGATTAACATCTACAGAATGGTGGTGCCCACCCCTTGAATTTCCAATTCTATGTCTTCTCTACAATTCTTTTTGACCATGACCTGCAGCTCGAACTGAGAAGATGCTAGTATTCCACAGAACTTCCTAACAGCTAATATTCTAGTTGATCCACAGGACAGTCATGAAAAAAACCTCATTCCAAGGTCTCAAAGGTGAGGAAATAGCTCTCCCTCAACATCTCTACATTAGGCATGCTGCTGATGTCAATAATGCCAACACCACAGGGTGAAGGTGCCAAGGCAGGAGAACTATAGTCTGAGGACAGCTTGTGTTACACATAAGTCCCTGAAACAAAAATCAAACAAGCTGGGCTGGAAAACTGTCTCCATTAGCAAAGTGCTTGAAGTGAAAGCATGAGGCCCTGAGTTCAATCCCCAACACCTCTATAAAGAGTACAGTGCAGCAGCCTGCAAGCCGTATTACTGTGCTAGGAGAACAGCATGAAGCTGTTCCCTGCCAGTTAGCCTAGCCAGTCAGTGTGCTCCAGGTTCTATATGAGATCCTATCTCAAAAAGTAAAGTGGACAGTCTATTAAGACACCTAATGTTGACTTCTGGTCTCCAAATATGTACATACACAGACACACAGGACAGAGAGACAGACAGACAGACACACATAGACACACACACACCAGCAGACACAGCTTTTTCACTGAGCAAATTTTTGTACACCCCCCCTTCCCCAGAAAACATGATTTCTAACCAGTTCTGTAGCAAAAAAATTGAGTGTTCTCACGTGTTTCCTTAACATATAAACTTGACTTTTGTTAGCCTAGGTCAGGTAAAACATGTTCTTTAATGCTGGATTTTGTGGAGTGTCATATTTTTCCTGCAATACTAAAAATCAACAAAAGAGAAAAGACTAGGAACCATGGCTCTCAAGGTTTCCTCTGTTGTCGTTAAAGATGAGTTTATTCACAGTTCCATGGAAAATGGAAGAAAAAATTTTGGAAGAAAGGTGAGTTAACTGGGAGAGCTAAAGATGTACTTGTGATCAAGAAACAACAATTACTCACCCTCTGTATCTACTATCAAAGGAAAAAAAAAAAACCAAAGCAAAAACACCTGAATTCTCAGTCTAGATTGCATATAATTTCTAACAGAAATTGAATTTATGGTTAGAAGGAAAAGGGGAAGGATGGCACAAGGTCAAAGGTCTACAGAGTTGTTGATTATTTGGTTTTGCTCAGGCAAATTTACAAAACAGGTGGGGCTACTTATAACCATAATTTTATTATGTGAGGTTTACAGCCACATAGTAAAAACTCCCACTGAGATTTCTTATTTATACAAGCATAAAAATCCAAAACTTCTTGGTGGAAAAATAACTTCTTGACAATTTTAAGTTGTATTCCCTGCCTACCAGCACCCTCATTTTAAAATTTCTAGAAAAGTTGTTACAAAGTTAGAGAGAATCAAAAAAATACTGAAGCATTAAAAAAATTATGTGTTGGGCTATGTATTAAATCCAGTTCTCCTAGTATAATCATGGTTGTCATGATTTTGTTTACCTTTTTCCTGTCAGTGGTAAGTTTAGAACATAAAAACCATTAAATGGGGGGAGGAGCCCTATACAGATGTATAACCAATTATGACTAAACTTTAATTAACACCGGGACTGGGGAAATGGCTCAGTTGGTAAATGTAAAGTGCTTGCCACGCATGCATAAGGACCTTGAATTCAGGTCCCTGACACTCACATAGAGCCAGGCATGGACACATGCATTTATAATCTCAGTGCTAGGGATCTGTGGGCTTGCCGACCAGCTGGCCTAGCTACATCAGTGAGCTCTGAAAAAAATAAGACAACAGCTTAGGAAGAAAGCCAACATCAGCCTCTGGCTTCTACAGCACATGCATACATGTGCACATGTACCTGCATACACATGACTAAGTACTCACCCATATTTGCCTTCCCACAGTTTAATAACCCTGCCTAGAGTCCATTTTGTAATAGAACAAATTTAGTCTCTTCAAACAGTCAACTGTTCTAACAGTAAAACCAAAGTTTCTTCCCAAGGCAAGTAACATCAAAATATATTTCTAATATTTGTGCTTTATATGACAAGAGACTATTGTATGTATTTTATAAACTCAATGGCTAAGATGGACTATGGTAAAATAACTAACAATTGTATGTGACTCTTCCTGCTACAATGCAACAATCTCTGTAAAGTCCTTCATTCAAGAAACATTACATTTTGCTCAGCCTATAACTCACAATTATTTTCTAATAAAACAGCCTTTTTACATAAAAGTATGTTAATATACTGAGAAGCTAGTGTCTCAAGGAACATAATGGGAAATCCTCAGTCACATCATATTATTGACACGTCTCGTTAGCAACTTTTAAAGCACATGTATATCCAGTTTCTTTAGGTTTATTGCTGCCTGCTCTTCTTGTAGTAGGGCTGGGTTCATGACTTGTTTTGACCAAGAACTCTAACTTTGTACATCTGTCAGCAAGAGTTGTGATTGAGAACACAGAGGGCAGAAACCCTGCCATCCTCTGACAGACAGGTGGCACGAGTGAGAACTGCACTGATGTGGCCTGTCTGTTTCCGACTCTGGTACTGTTTGCTGTTTCATGGCACTACCTTCACAGACATGAGTCTCAACGGATTGGCCATCCATAAGAAAGCATACTAGCAGGACATGACAACAAAACCATATGTATGGAGAGATATATGGAGGACAAGGAGATAGCAGAAGAGAACTCACTGTGGTTTATAGAATTCTACACTAACCATTAAAGATCAGCATGCTAAGACATCAGTGTGTTTAACAGCAAACTTAAGAGTGATCAAGTTTCTTTGCATAGCTTTAGTGGCAGAGAAAAACATTAGGGCCATGAGGGTAGTAATATCATTAATAAGTACTCATAATGTGCCAGACCCTGGGAAATGATGCATTCAGACTGTCTTGAAACTGTGATGGCTGGTAGAAGACTATCTGGCATCTCTCCCTTTCAGAGCTCTCCTACAGGTCCAAGATCATACTGAATTTCATAATTTGCCTAATACCAAAACAAATGGAAGTTATATGACTGTGTCTGCATTCTTTCTACTACATTAATAGTCTAAATTAGCAGAAAAACATAAATTAAAATTTTAAAAACGTTTTGAGTTTCATCACTCTGAGAATTTCTGTGCGACTGTAAAAGCCTGCAGAATGAAAAGGAAGTTAGCTGTCACCAAGTGGAAAGCACTGAGCTTTGAAGGAGTGCAAACCTCTTACAACCAACATTCTGTTTGCAAGAGATATGGGCACTTTAAAAACAAAGCTTATTTTTCAACTTGTAAAATTACGGATTTGTTATAGAACACGAGAACACAGAGAAAAATAGAGACAAACAAAAATCACAAGTAATGCTCTCATCCTTGGCCCTGAGCATCAGGTGTGTTCTTATCTTTGTGTGCTTTCTACATAGCTGAGAACATAGGACTTAAACCACTCCATGTTCGGTTTTCCCTTTTGTGTTAAAAAGCATCTCATTTCTAAACAAGGTCTTAGTCTAAACACGTCTATTAACTTATTTGTCCCAACAACAGTTCTGTCTGGTCTGTGCAAGTCTTAAACCACCCTATAGGTAAGGTAATTAACTTAGTTAAGATTACTATTGCTGTAATGAAATACCATGACCAAAAGTGACTTGCCTACAACTTGATCTTAGGGAAGCATTTTCTTTTCTTTTCTTTTTTGTTTTTTTGTTTTTGTTTTATTTTGTTTTTTTCAAGACAGGGTTTCTCTGTGTAGCCCTGGCTGTCCTGGAACTCACTCCGTAGACCAGGCTGGCCTCGAACTCAGAAATCCATCTGCTTCTGCCTCCCAAGTGCTGGGATTAAAGGCGTGTGCCACCACTGCCTGGCTGGAGGCATTTTCTTAATTGAGGTTCCCTACTCTCAGACGAATCTAGATTGTGTCAAGTTAACATAAAACCTAGGCAGGACTGTAACTGAGGCAGAAAGGGTTTATGCTTAAAGAAGATTACAAAGTTCAGTTGAGTACAGCTGGGAATTCAATAGCAGGCAGCATGGCCCAGGGTTAGCACTCTACACTACCACACTATATAGCATTTGTGATAGTCTGTCCCCTAATTTACCAACATGCACAATTGAGCTATTAGCTAACTTAGTCTATTACTGTCTCAATGAGTTCCATTTATTTCTAGCTGGCTGACAACAGCTGAAGAAACATCTAACTGGCTTGCATTTTATAAACCAACTCATTGCTCTGCCTTCCCATGGTATGACTACCATGTGGCCCTCACCTGTCCACTCCACTGCCAACTGCAGATTTCAGTAGCTCCATTTGCTTTCACACTGCACAAAGGCCAAGGAACATTCCAAGTCTGTTCCCTGTGACCCCCAACATAGACAAGCAAATTCCACAATTTTTTTACCTCTAGAATATCTTATGATACTACAGAGCAAGTAGATGAGAGGTATCTTGAAAGGTTGAAGGGAATGCAGGATCGATCTCAGGGAGCAGCTGGCCTGAGGCGATCAGATAACAGTATACTCAGTGAATGGAAGTAAGAGATTTCAGTTCCGATCACAACTCACTTGCCATCATCCAAGGACACTTTGGACATCATCCAAAATGGAAGGCAAGAAAGATATAACAACAGAAAAGAGGCCATCGATAAGCTCAATTCACTTTCTAATTACCAACAGTACCATAGAAAACGCATTTTCCAACTAAAACTAAAGGATCAAAACCAAGGCAAAACATATGAAGCTATTTGGGGCTGAGCACTGGTCTCGAACACACAGACCCTGTGTTCGATCCCCAGCACCCCTACACTCCCAGGCCCACGTGCAGAAGCTGCTTCCATATCCCACGTTGTTAAAAAAATATGCTTACCTATTCTAAAAGCATACCTGAATTCAACTTACTGACCAAAAGGAGTAATAACCAGGAACAACAAATTTCTGTACAAGTCAGTTACATAGGTGAGAATGTTTTTCAATAAGGAGTATTTGGAATATACATAAGATACTGAAAACAACAAAAGCAACAAGATTTAGGGTACATCAAAGGCACCAGAGAAAGTAGCTATATGTAAGGTATTCCAACTAGCTATAAAATTATAATTAAACATTGTAATTTACCTAGAATCAAATTTCTATTACATGCTTAAGTCTACACACACACACACACACACACATGCCATCTTATATATTTCAAGAAACTTTAGGAGTTTGTCTTATCTGAAATCCCACAGAGTTCACTCACTGCTTTCACAAGAAGTCCCTGTTCTGATTCTCCTTATGTTCACTAAATATTGCATTTTTAAAGAAATATTTTCCCATCTTTATTAGCATTTATTAATAGGTTTCATTTTTATAAGCATGTGTCAATAGGTTTCATTACGACATTGCATACGTGTACATAGTGGACTGTGATAATTATTTTCCTACTGAAATCGTTTTCATCTTGAATTTATTAACAGATGATTTCTTCCATGAAGTCCAAGCCTCAACTTTACATTGAAGTTGATTAGAGACTGTAACATACATCATAAAATAACCAGAAGTTAATAGGTATTACATGTCACATTTCTTTGTTTGTTCATTTGTAGAACATGATTTTAATATTTTCAACTGTTAATATTCAACAAACAGAATAATTAAGATATATTTCATTGTTATGTTTCCCTTTTCATTTCTAATTTTATTAATTTGGAGACTGTCTCTGTGCCCTCTGGTTAGTCTGGCTAAGGGTTTATCTCTCTTGTTGATTTTCTCAAAGAACCAGCT